>NQII01001263.1:387772-532882 GCA_002778355.1 Clitarchus hookeri
GGGGGGGGGGGGGATTTTGAAACATTGTGATTGATTGAAGGGGGTCACTCCTCTGCTGGACATGGTGCTGGGGTAACCTCTGAAAAAGTAAGTTTTCAAAATAAAAAACATTAATAATATTTTTAAATCATTTAATAATGTATTTAAACAATTTTTTAAATAATTTTTGTTAAGTTTTTAATTCTTTTACGATTTTTTAAAGAATATTGCTATTTTTTCTATTTAAGGTCATTGGCATAGGGTCATGGTCAAGGTAATGGATAAATGTCATGGCCACTTGGATCCAATATTGTGATCGGGTGATGTCATAATGAAGTCGCTGTTCGGTTCGGGTCCCCCATCCCCTCTAAGCCCGAACAATCAAAATGTTAATTTTGTATTTTTTAAATAAAATTTTTTATGAATTTTCTATAAATATTTGAAACACATTTTTGGAAGTTTTAATCATTTTTGGACTTTTTCGGAGAATTTTGCAATTTTTGAGGTTTAAGGTCATCCAATGTCATGGGGTCAAATGTCAAAATTATCTGTGTCCAATGTTGTTTGCCAAAATGGCTGACAGAACCAAGATGTCTGATGGTCAGCTTTAACTCCGTAACCTGTGTTTCGATTTGGCATACCCAATGCCTATATAACCAATATGGCCACCACTGCTCTGCCCTCGAAAACGATGCCCCTAAATCCTTCCGATGGATCGGAAAGTGCTTTTCGGAAGATATTTTAGCAAATGAGGGGATCAGTGTTTTCTTGAGGGAAAAAGGGAAATTTTTAGTGGAGAAGAGAAATTTAAAGGGAAAAAGATACATTTTAAGGGAGAAAGGGATATTTTAGGGGAAAATATGTCGATTTCGATGGGGAAATGGAAAATTTGGAGGGGAAAATGGCCGCCGGAAGACCAGAATGACAGAGCAAGAATAGCTCCGAGCTCCAATTCCAGATGCCATTGTGCCCAACTCGGCCAAATCATTCTACTCATAAACAATACAGCCACAGTTAAATATTTAAATGAAATACTATAACTCACCTGTACTGCACTGTGTAAATATTTAATGATATTTCTTCTGAAATGTATATTAAAAAATTACAGCGTTACTTACTAACACAGCAGATCCAACAAATCTGTGATATGAAAACAGTCCATCTTGCAGTACCAGATATGTACATTTTACAATGCTTTATCCATTTCAATAGTGAATTTTGCAACCTGTGCATTTGTGCCGTGTATCGTAAATGTAAGATTGCTCTACGATAGTATGTTTTATATTCAGAAGCTAAGGAAAAATTGAGGGAATGTGACATTCTTTAAGAATAAATAATTAAAATAAAAAATATAATAGTAAAATTTTTCAATAAAATACTTATAACAAAAACCTTTAAAACTTCTTTGAACNTTTGTGCCGTGTATCGTAAATGTAAGATTGCTCTACGATAGTATGTTTTATATTCAGAAGCTAAGGAAAAATTGAAGGAATTGTGACATTCTTTAAGAATAAAAAATTAAAATAAAAAATATAATAGTAAAATTTTTCAATAAAATACTTATAACAAAAACCTTTAAAACTTCTTTGAACCAACTGTACTATCATCCATATCACTCCATAATGCAGCTTTTAATAAAATTGTGTTTGCATTAAATGATTTGTACAAGCATGACCATAAAATTTCTTGATGTAAACATTGTTTGGACAGTACTGTACAATGTAACCAATATTACTCAAAGTGAAACAGTTAAGAATACAAACTATTCGAAAAATTTTATTTGTTAAAACTTTATTAATAATTTAAGTAGAACAGTATTTATGAAAAAAAGGAAAAGGGCTACGCTGATTTGCAAATATGTGACGATTTTAGCTAAGAAGCTATATTTATTGTAATGCCATAATATTAAAACAATGCGTAGGATAATGTTACATCATACTATTTTTAAAAGAACTGAGCACTATAATAACAAAAATGAGATTGACATGTACGTTGTACATAAATGGCAGTAACCCGCAATATAATTGACAATTTCAAGTTCTCGCGCCATGTTATGTTTATGTGGACCAATGGTGTATCATTTCAGCCCAATACTAAAAGTAGTCAGGTCACATCATTGCATGTAGAAATGAAATTCATTTTTTTTTTCATTTTATGTTATTGTTATGCTTTTTACGAACAACACATGACTGATTTTCGAGTCTCATGTTTGGTCTTGTCTTGAGCAANAGATTGACATGTACGTTGTACATAAATGGCAGTAACCCGCAATATAATTGACAATTTCAAGTTCTCGCGCCATGTAATGTTTATGTGGACCAATGGTGTATCATTTCAGCCCAATACTAAAAGTAGTCAGGTCACATCATTGCATGTAGAAATGAAATTCATTTTTTTTTTCATCTTATGTTATTGTTATGCTTTTTACGAACAACACATGACTGATTTTCGAGTCTCATGTTTGGTCTTGTCTTGAGCAANTTATGTTATTGTTATGCTTTTTACGAACAACACATGACTGATTTTCGAGTCTCATGTTTGGTCTTGTCTTGAGCAAATATCACTGTGATAACTGTAATTGAATTGGCAATGAATATCAATTATTTTCTGTTGTTACAGTCCTTTTGGACAAATACTGGCTGTAAGTAATTAAATAAGGTGTAAAATAATGTCCAAAAGAATTTTTGGCCAGCTACGTGGTCAGAATGAAGTTGTGTGTTACCTCTTTTTGTAAAATTAAAAATGTTGGTTTACCTACACTATGCCAATGCACTACAACAATTATTTTAGTCGAATGTGCCATTTTGGGTGCATAACACAGATATTCATGTCATTTTATGTTGCGAGGTGAGTACTTGGTAGTGCTTTCATTGCTGTTGAAGGTAATGTTAGTAGGTTTCGTATTTTATTTATTTCATTTACTTGAGGTTTAGAACTGTTAAAATTTTGGAGCAATCATTATAAAAGAAAATTCCTTCAAAAGCTGCACTACTCTTCTTCCCGGAGCACAAGCGACAGCAAGCGCAAAGGGCACACCAATTTACCTGCTTCATACATTTTTACCTGCTTTGTACGTATCTGGTATAGCAGAACAAAACCGGTAAATGGCGATTTTGAAAAAAAGAGTACCGAATGTTTCGTGTGAATTAACATTTTTTTGGTGCCAACTTTGGACACGTTTTACATTTTTCATGTATTTTAACATTTCCAGTGAAGGTATTTTTTTTTAAATTTGTTACAACTTACCCAACAATTTCCTTTTATCTTCATAGTCCTCAATATCATAATTCATAGTATATACTGCAAATAACACAATGCACCTACGCGATCACGAACCAGCATGATTAGTACTGTCCATACTTACTCCACCATTTTTCAGAATATTATTCAGTTTTTTTGAGAAAAACGCTATCTCTTCATAATAACGTGTCATAGATAAGTGCCTCCCCTATTTTGTTTATAGATTAAAATATGCATTTTGTCTACACAATAAATATTCACCTAAATTACATCATGAGGTATTTCTGATTAAAATGCACGAAAACAAAGCTATGAGATTTTGTTCCACTATGAGAAATGTATTATGTTTGTCTTAAATTGAAATGTAAACAATTGCTGATTAATGGCTTTGGAATTGTAAGAAATACAATNAAATGTATTATGTTTGTCTTAAATTGAAATGTAAACAATTGCTGATTAATGGCTTTGGAATTGTAAGAAATACAACAACTTTTCCTGTGTTCAAAACTGTTTTTTAACAGTACACAGTAAAACTGTTTCTGACTGAAGAAACCCAGCAGATATTGTACACTGAAGAGCCAAAAAAACTGGTATAGGCGTGCGTATGCAAGTAACGCGATGCGGTCGGCAGGTAAATCGGTTACTGCTGCTACAATGGCAGGTTATCAAGATTTAAGTGAGTTTGAAAGTGGTGTTATAGTCGGCGCACGATAGATGGAACATAGCATCTCCGAGGTAGTCATAACATTTGGATGTTCGCGTACGAGGTAAAGTGCTCACATGGCACTTATAGCCGTTAGGCCATTTTCATCACATCTTTGACATCGCTGCGGTCAGAAAAAGATCGTGAAAGAACGGGATAAACGACGACTGACGAGAATCATTAAACGTGATATACCTGCAACCGTTTCTCAAATTGGCGCAGATTGGACTTGTGGACTGTCCTGCAGGATTCATTGTTTGAATTTCCTCCTGCATACCTTCAGACATTAGTCGAGTCCATGCCACGTCGTCTTGCGGCACTTCTGCCTGCTTGGGGGAAGGGGGGCTACACGAATTAGGCAGATGTACCAGTTTTTTGGCTCTTCAGTGTATAATGGAGAGTAGGATGTACATAATATATATAGAAAAGTGAAATTTAGGTGTGCCCTTGCTGCGCCAGTGGATTAAACCCATTACAGTTTTTCTGCGGGTCTGATTATGTTCGCGGTATTCGGTTCCGACTTTGTGATACAGTCGTTAATGGCATCCCGAATGTGCTTGCAATGCAACCAGAGCTCGTCGTCTGAATTCGTACCGCACAAGGCATGAACAATCCTGGTTAACAGCCTCACTTTCATAGCCTAGAACCGTCCACCAAATGGAGAGTGTTCACTTACCACCTCAGTCAATGTGCAAACTTGACCTTCAAATTTAGCACAAAGCATCTGTCCAGACATGATTGCCCTCCAATTTAGCAAAAAGCATCTGTCCAGACACGATTGCCCTCCACAGTCGTGAGATTTTTGTCTAAAGCAGATAGTTTGCCCACACTCAGCGTCAATGATTTAAATTTGGTATCTGTATTTGCAGCCAATGCTTGAACATTCTTGCCAGCTATTCGCTCCCCCAATAATGTGTAGTTAAGGGTCTAAAGCGGTGAGCAGGTTCATTTCAGACATCAGTGTTCAAAGATGAGCATTAGACTACGCGTTTGTCGCCTGCATTATCGTCAACGTCTGCAAAGCCTCTGAAATGATGTTGTGGACAAATGACACATTAGCCACATCACCATCATGTTTCAGCCCGCCGACATTCTTGACCCGTTTCCTCCGAAGCTGCAGTTGCCTTCGCCAGTAGATTTAACACAGCTATCCGATGCACACTTAATACCACTAGTCCGAACTTTGATATGGTGTAGCTCATAGTTCACTGAGGTACAATTATGAACTGATCGAATCCTCTGCGATACCTGCCTTTATGAAGCAGGAAATCATTGTCTATCACAAGGAAACCATGACGTTCATGCCAACAGCATGAGCACATTTCATTACAATTATCAAATGCCATGTCCGTATTAAAGTGATTGGAGTAAACATGCAATTAACGAAGGTCTTCCATGTGGAATAGAATGAGAAAGTTAGTATTGTCATGCAGAAATTGTATATGCATGCGTGAATAAGTTTGACACAGGTAAATCAAATTCGCTGCCACATGTCGCTCATGTTAAAATACTATGCATGTTCGACTGCTTCTCACATGCCATGTCGTCAAAAACAAAAACAGTGTGTAGCAAAGCATCACTTGCCGACACAACTTATTCATTTTCGCTACATGTAAAATAGCATAGACCATCTACATCTTGAATTATTTGTGCTAGACGTACTTCGGCTGTTGTAGAGATTTAGAGTTTAGATAAATATTCTCGAACAANGAACGTATATTTGAGAATTATAGATACTATTATGTTTAATTCCTTATCGTTGAGTTCTATATTTTTATTTAAAAATTTTTTTCTTTGACTTCTGGGTACTGTTATATTAGTATTTTCTAAAACAATGTTGGCATTTAATAAAAAGTGTGAGGTAAGGTTTGGCTGTGAGGAGGAATAGAGTAGACCAAAGAGGAATTAAGAAAAAAGTTTTAAAAATGTTAATAAATGGTATTTTTTAATTTGAAATGTTTTTCTAAGTAAAGTCGCCAAGCAGTNGAAAAAAGTTTTAAAAATGTTAATAAATGGTATTTTTTAATTTGAAATGTTTTTCTAAGTAAAGTCGCCAAGCAGTTTAAAAATGTTTGTAAATTTGTGTCATTTTCTGGTTTATTCATATGTGAAGCTAGTTAAATCTTCAATGTTAATAAAATACTATTGTTTTAATGTTTTGACATCACGTTATTCATTTGTTGAACACCTGGAAAAAATTACATCTATAACTGGAAAACCTGGAAAAGTCAGAGAATTTTTTTTTCAACATTGGATGGCAATCCTGTATATGTAGCATTATATAACTTTCTTAACATAACGCATTTCATTTCTCTGATTACATTTTTTTTGCTCGAAAAATGAATTACTCTAAAATAATTAAAAATTAAATTCATTATTATAAATATACATATAACCATCCCTAACAAAATTTTCCAACAGAAACCAAAAGTATACATAACATAAATTTTTTCTTGGTTTCTATGTCCAAGCTGTTGGTTTTTTGTAGTAAATTCTGTTGTATTTTATATGGGATTAGGCCTCTTTCCATTGGGTTCTGTTGGGTTGCTGTATGTTGTTTGTTATTGTAAGCTAACGGTTTACAATACTTTTTAATGTGTTATGATGGTTTCTATTACACTATAGTATGTTGGGTTTTGTTGTATTCGAGTGGTCTCCTTGGTTTCAGTTGTATTCTAGTGGATTCCATTGGTTTCTGTTGTGTTTTGTTGGTTTATATTGTGATAAACCCAGTTGGTTTCTGTTCTGTTATATTCTGGTATTTTACATTGGTTCCTGTTGTGTTTTGTTGGTTTATTTTGTGCTGTAGCCAATTGAATTATGTTGTATTGTAGTGTTTTACTTTGGTTTGTGTTGTGTTGGTTTCTATTGCGCTGTAGCCAATAGGTTTCTGTTGTATTTTAGTGTATTACTTTGGTTTCTGTTGTATTTTAGTGTATTACTTTGGTTTATGTTGTGTTTTATTGATTTATAATGTGTTGTGGCCAGTTGATTTCTGTTGTATTCTAGTGGATTCCATTGGTTTCTGTTATGCCATAGTCTGCTGGTTTCTGTTGAATTTCAGTGGGTTCCATTGGCTTCTGTTGTGCTTTACTGTTTCTCTTGTATTATTTATGTTTTTTTTAATACAAGCTTCAGGAATAAGTTTGGAAATATTTTTTTTAAGTAATGGCATTTTAATTTTCAAATCTGCGCAGAGAATAATATATGTAACAATATTAAATTATTTAAATACTCAAATTGAATTATATGAATAACTAGAAGCAAATAAATCGTTAGTGGTTTTCATCTATCTGGACTAAAATTATGCAGTTAATTATCACATTAAAATTAATTGTTTGGAGTGGAATATAGTGGAGCGTTTTCGAACTGGTAGCACACACTGGATTATGTTGTATTTTGTTGGTTTCTGTTACATTTCATTATGTTGTATTCTGATGTCGTCCCAGTGTTTTCCATTTGTTTCTATTGTGTTCTGTCGGTTTTTATTGTATTTCACCGTGTTGGTTTCTACTGAAATCCTATTCTGCTTATATTTATGTTGTGTTTTGTTGTTTCTGTTGTAATTATAGTGGTTTCTGTTGTTTATTGCTTTTTCTGTCCCGTTTAATTCTGTTGTATTCTTATGTAGTCCCAATAATTTCTATCTCTTTATGTTGTGTTTTGTGGTTTTCTGTTGCATTCCTAGTGGTTACCATTCTTTTGTATTTTGTTTGTTTCTGTCACATATTATTCTGTTGTATTCTGATGTGGTCCCAGTAATTTATATTGGTTTCGGTTGTGTTTTGTGGTTATCTGTTGTATTTCTAGTAGTTTCCATTGAATTTTGTTGTATTTTGTTAGTTTCCGTCGCATTTCATTTTGTTGTATTCTGATGAAATCCCAGTAATTTCTATTGGTGTATGATGTGATTTGGGGTTTTCAGTTGTATTTCTAAAGGTTTATGTTTTTATTGTGTAGGTTTCTGTCGCAATGCGTTTTGTTGTATTCTGATGTAGTTCTAGTAATTTATATTGGTTTTTGAGGTGTTTTATGTTTCTCTGTTGTATTTCTATTGTTTCCATTGGATTATGTTGTATTTTATTTGTGTATGTCGCAATGCATTCTGTTGTATTCTGATGTAGTCCCAGTATTATTTATTGGTTTCTGATATAATTTGTGGTTTTCTCTTGTATTCTAGTGGTTTCCATTGGTTTCTGTTTGGATTTTGGTTGCTATTGTGTTGTAGCCAGTTTNTGGTTTTCTGTTGTATTCTAGTGGTTTCCATTGGTTTCTGTTTGGATTTTGGTTGCTATTGTGTTGTAGCCAGTTGGTTTCTGTTTTATTCTTGTGGTTTTTATTAGTTTATGTTGTGTTTCATTGGTTTATATTGTGCTGCAGCCATTTCGTTTATGTTGTATTTTAAGGGTTCCCATAGCCTTCTGTTGTATTTGGTTTTTTTCTGTTGCATTTCATTCTGGTGTATTCTGATGAAGTCCCAGTAATATATATTGTATTCTAATTGTTTTGTGGTTTTCTGTTGTATTTCTAGAGATTTCCATTGGTTCCTATTGTATTTTGTTGGTGTCCATCGTAATTCATTATTTTATATTTTGAAGTATCCTCAGTAATTTAACATGATTTCTGTTGTGTTATGATGTTATCGGTTTTTCTAGTGGTTTCTGTGTCATTTTATTCTTGTGTTTTCTGATGTAGTTCCAGTAATTTCTATTGGTTTCTGATGTGTTTTGTGATTTTCTGTGTGTTTCTAGTGCTTTCCATTGGTTTCTGTTGTATTTGATTTGTTTCTGTCACTTTTCATAATGTTGTATTATGATGTAGTCCCAGTAAGTTATATTGGTTTATGTTGTGTTTTGTCGTTTTCTGTTGTATTTAAAGTAATTTTAATTGGATTATGTTGTATTTTGTTGGTTTCTGTCGCATTTCATTTTGTTGTTTCTTGATGTGGTTCCAGTAATTTATATAAGTTTCTGTTGTTTTTTGTGGTTTTCTGTTGTATTTCAAGTGAATTTCATTGGATTATGTTGGTTTCTTTTGAATTTAGTTCAATGGTCACAGTAATTTGTATTAATTTGTGATGTGTTTTGTGGATTTCTGTTGTATTAAAGGAATTTATATTGCTTTTGGTTGTATTTTGTTGGTTTATGTCGCATTTCATTGTAATGTATTCTGAAGGAGTCCCCTAAATTTAAATTGGTTTCTGGTGTTTTGAGTTTTTTATTTATTTCTGGTGGATTATGCTGTATTTTGTTGGTTTCTGTCACATTTCATTCTCTTTTTTTCTGATGTAGTCCCAGTAATTCATATTGGTTTCTGCTGTGTTTTGTGTATTTATGTTGTTGTTTATATTGGTTTCCATTGATTTGTTGTATTTCATTCTGTTTTATTCTGATGCCATAGTAATTTATATTGGTTTCTGACATATTTTGTAGTTTTATGGTGTAATTCTTGTGATTTTCATTTGTTTCTCTCGCATTTCGTTCTGTAGTTTTCTGATGTATTTCCAGTAATTTCTAACGGTTGATGTTGTATTTCATTGGTTATTATTGCATTTCATCATATTGGGTTCTGATGAAATCCTTTTGATCTGCTAATTTTTTGAATTTTTTTTATTTCTAGTTATTTCTATTAGTTTATGTTCTATTTTTTGTTTTTAAACCTGCCGAATACTTACGTAGACCAGCCGATTTACATTGGTTTCTGTTATGTTCTGTTGGTTTTTATTTTATTTAGTACTGCTGTTTCTGATGAAGTCTCATTGTTATACTTAAATATCTGTTGTTTTTTTTCTGTTGTCTTTCTAACTGTTTCCATTTGTTTCTTCTGTATTTTGTTGATTTCTGTAGAATTTAATTATGTTGTATCTTATAAAGTCTCAGTAATTGCTATTGATATATGTTGTATTCTTTGGTTTTTTTATTTCACCCTGTTTGTTTCTGATGAAATCCTATAAATATACAATAGTTTTTGAAGAGTAGGTTATAGTTTGTTTTTTTTCTTTCGAAATTCATTCTATTGAAATATGTTGTCGTCGTAATGTTTTCTATTGTTTTCTGTTATATTCTGTTGGGTTTTAATGTACTTGTGTTGGTTTGTGAAGTAATGGTACTGCATCTCTATGTTTCTGTTGTGTTTTGTTGGTTTATGTTGTATTTTTTGGTTAGTGTTGTATTCAGGAAATCACTATAAATACAAAGAAAATCAAAAACCACAACATAAAATATGCTTAAAAAATATTAATTTCATCAGAAACCCCAAGTGAAAATTGCAATGAAAACTAACAGAACAAAACGGAAAACAGTGAAAACAACAGGAAATGCAAATGAAAGCAACAAAATATAGATTAATACAATGGATATCACAGTAAATGCAACAAAAATCAACAAATACAGCAGCATAGAAACCAACAAAACACAATAGAAAGGAGTTTAAACAATAAGAATAATAGATTCTAACAAAATATAGTACAACACAAACCAATGGAAACCTCTAAAATACAACCGAAATCAACTGCCAACAGCGCAATAGAAACCAACAAAATACAACAATTCAAATAAAGCAATCAGAATACAAGATAATGCACGAACTGGCACTACAGAAACCAATGGAATACGATATAGTATAGCAAAAAAACAGATACCAATGGAGCACAAGAGAAACCATTGTAATTATATAGAATATAACATACAACATAATGCTATAGAACAACAAAACTCAATGGAAACTACTAGAATACAACACAAACAAACTGACTACAACGCAATATAAACCAACAAAACATATCAGAAGTAATTTTTACAATCTGAATACAATAGAACCAAAACACTATGACACAACAGACACCAACAAAACAAAAGAGAAACAAAAAAAATCCAAATAGAAAACAACAAAACAAATCAGAAACCAAGAAAACAAAACATAAACCAACAAAACAAAACAGAAACAACAAAACAAAACAGAAACCAACAAAACAGAACAGAAACCAACCAAACACAACATACACCACCAGAAACCAACAGAACCTAACAGAACATAACATAAACCAACAAAACACAACAGAAGCCAACATAAAACCATTAAAAACCAACAGAACACAACAGAAATCAACAAAAATCAGAAACCAACAAAACACAGCAGTATTAAATTTAAACCATCTGAACGCAATAGAACCCACAAAACTATGACAAAACAGAAATCAACAAGACCCAACAGATACCAACAAATACAACAGAAGCCAACATAACATAAGGAAAACCAACATAACACACCAGAAACAAAACAGAAATATGGAAAACAATTAAGGCCACTACAGCACAACAAAAACCAATAAGACATTACATAAATAATGGAAACTACTATATTACAATATAAACCAACTGAGTTTAATACAATATAANAAACCAATAAGACATTACATAAATAATGGAAACTACTATATTACAATATAAACCAACTGAGTTTAATACAATATAAACCAACGATGAAATGCGATAGAAACCAATAAAACCCGATAGAAACAAAACTAAACCACTTGAATTAAACAGAAACTAACTGGATACAACACAATATAAACTAACAAAATGCAACAGGAACCAGTGAAAACAACTAGAATACAACACAAACCAACTGGCCACAAAAAAATATAAACCAACAAAGCACTACAGATGCCAATAGAAACCAACAGAATACAACATAAACCAACTGTGTTTATCACAATAGAAACCAACAAAACAATAGAAACCTACACAACACAATATAAATCAATATATCCCAACATAAACCAATGGAAACCACCAGAATGCAACAGAAAGTAACTGGCTACAGCACAATGGAAAACACTAGAACACAACAGAAACAAACTAGCTACAGCACAATAAAAACCAATAAAAGACAACAGAAACCAAATGGCTGTAGCAGAATAGAAACCAATGAAACTCAATATAAACCAATGTAAAACACTAGAATACAACCAAAACCAACTGGCTACAGCACAGTATAACCAACAAAACACAACAGACCTCAATGGAAACAACTAGAATACAACAAAAACCTACCGACTATAGCAGAGTTGAAACCAGTAGGAGACAGTAGATCACAACAAAAACCAACAGAATACAGAACAGCAGAAATCAATGGAACACAACAGAAACTAATAGAAACCAATATAATATCACAGAAAATAATAGACTACAGCACAACAGAAAACAACAANCACAACAAAAACCAACAGAATACAGAACAGCAGAAATCAATGGAACACAACAGAAACTAATAGAAACCAATATAATCTCACAGAAAATAATAGACTACAGCACAACAGAAAACAACAAAAAACAACAGAATCCATGGTAACCATTAGAATACAACAGAAGTCAGCAGGCTATAATACACCAAAACCCACTAAACACAACAAAAGTCAACAGACAGAAGTCAATGGAAACCACTAGAATACAACACAAACCAAAAGATTAAATTACAACAGAAACCAACCTAATCCACTAGAAGTTGTTGTACCCCAATAGAAAATAATAGAAACCTATGGATCCAGGGTTTTCTGACAACAGGAAACGAACAGAAACAACTGAAATGTGCTCTGTCCTCTAAGTTTGTATACAACAAAACCACTGTAATCCGATAAATTATATTGAGTCACCAATAAAAAATAACAGAAACCAACAAAAATAATTTGAATGATAATTCCACACAATAGACACCACTGAAATTTATGTTGGATTTTGTTGGTCTCTGTTGTAAATTTTTGGTAGGGCAAGTTCTAGCTCATGAATCTTAACAATGACACAGGGTTAATACGAACTTGCACCTGAAAATTTAATACAATGTTATAACAGTGCCGTTAAAAGTGTAACATAAGTATTTCGCATTACAATTTACCATAATCGTTATGCATTTCAGCTCTCATAGTTTCTATATAGAAGGTAGTGCATTTGTTTTACATGTTTACATATTTTGGTTGACGTTCACAATTGGTATTTTATGGTTAATACCATGTGAATCAATTAAATTTACTAATTGTTATTGAACGCGCTGGTGTATCGGGGTTTAGAGATTACATTTTCCCATTTTCAAAAATTTGCCCACCCTACTCTCACACCAAAATATTGCAACAGAAATGAAATTTCACTAAAAAAAACTGGGCCATTCTGCTTTCCAAAGTGCGAGTAAAGAGAGTGTAAAGGGGGGCACCGTTTTACCTGCTTCACATTTAACTCGTAAGTTATTGTAATCTTTTATGTTTCAATTTGGGACGAAATAAATGAAGCAGATAATTTCATTGCAGCCCTTCGTGTTCGCTTTGCTTGCGCTTCATGAAGCTGAATGGCGCAGATTTTGCTTCAAATATCAGTTTTGTATACTATTTAATAGAATATAATAATTGGTTTCAGTGAATTAAAAGTTATATCTATGTTTTACACCACAATTTTCCTGGTCTGCTTATCACTCCCCTTTATCGCAACGATCTCATTGTAAACAACATTGACATGTCTTAACCTCAAATGTACCTTACGCCGAAAATGTTCTCAGTTATGATATTGTTCAACCATTGCACGCAATCTCAGATTTTTGTAGCTACAAAATCTCGAACAATGTGCTTCAAGGAACCTTCCAAAAAACTTAAATTATTAGTACTTTTTAGCTGATTAATATATATCTCATCTGCAAGTTTGACCATCGCTTAAATATTTAGCATTTCAATAAACAATGCTGTTAAAATGAACTCTGGATACATTTGTTATGCATTTACTTTATATCTAAATTATGAAAATTCCGTACAGATGTTAGTGAGCAGTCACAGAACACCGTACATCGCTGTCACCCATCTAAATTCAGTAAGAGATATATGCTTGTATCTTAAACACAATGATGTAAAAAGGGGCAATTTTCGTATAACACGGAAGAAGACAAGCAGAAGCAAACAGCCAATTCGGACATAATATATTTTAAATGGGACAAAACTGGCACCTGGCACCGGCGCTGGTGCCGGCCGGACGCCACGTTGTGATGTCACCCAACTGCCATCTTCGAGCTGGCTGACTTAAACTTGACCCTGTACCCATGACCTTGAATGACCTTGATACCAAAGAATCCAAAAAATTGCAGAAAAATTATAAAATACCCAAACAATTTATAAAAAATTAACGAAAATATTAAAAATTAAAAGATTATATTTAAAAAATTCATTAAATATGTGCATGTATGCGGACCGGGGTTCAATGACAGGTGGATCTACTAAGCTCCCGACACAACTGGCCCTCGCCAGGTCGACCAGTGTTCATCTCGTCAGCCATGTTAGGCGTTGATGACCGTAAACTTCAACCTTGACCTTATATGACCTTGAAGACAAAATAAACATAATAAATCACAAAAAAATCATAAAAATAAAAAAAAAAATTTACAATTTATTTTGAAAACCATTTAAAATGTATTTTAAAAACTTACATTTCCAGTGATCCAACCTCAACCAATACTTACCAATTTTTTATTGGTTATTTAATCGATCTTACTTGCCTTAGCTGATTAGTCGGCAGGCGTCCACCCCCCTCACCTATACTCATTCCATCACATGAAAGCATCTTGGTTTTTTCGTTTGTCATTTGTTATTTTCAACGCATAAAGGTAGAGCTATTTCCACGATTTTCCCACCAGATGACCTGGTGATATAGCCACCAGGTGGCAGCCATATTTGTTTATGTTTTTAAAGTATAGGTGGTGCTGTCAGTGCCCTCCATATTGGATTCTATTTTCAACAAATAAGGAGAGTTAATTTATCGATTTCAACACCAGGTGATTTGCCTATTCAGCCACCAGGCGATTTGCCGATTCCGCCACAAGGCGAGCTGTATACACTAATATTTTATATAAGGATAGGAAAATCTGTAATTTTCATCCTATTAAAGAAATATTTTCCCAATTATCAGTATACCTACATGCATGATGCAGGACTTAGACTAGCTGCATAATTTATTAAATCTATATATTGTACTAAAAATTCAAAGCTGTTCAATTCTAATAAGTATTTTTTATTTAATTACGTTTTCGTGCATAGTACAGTGGCACATTATATAATACTTTTTAATTAAATTTATTTCATTTCCGTGCCTTCAAATTTTTATTTTATTTTGGAAAATTATGTAGACAAAATAAAACACAACTATATTCAGACGCATTTTTTATTCAATTAATTTAAGACAGTCGTTCATGTCTCGAAAAAATTTAACTATTCTTCGAAAAATATTCATCTCAATATTTGCAACTTTGTTGTTTGTTACAATCTTTTATGCATCTCACTATCTCACTTGTGTTGTCCTTGTGCGAAAATATCGTGACGTTTATTACACCGACACACTGTGCAGGGCAGGTTGTGTAGGTAACTACACTTTTGAGGACATGTACCTAAGTCACAAAAGACCTGCGTGCACCAAACCTGGTAGCGAGGTACAAATGAGAAATGCAATTCGCCTTTACAGGTATTTGCGTTTCTAAGTAAATGGTCGTTATGGCTGAACTGCTTACCGCACCAGTGACAGAAATATGACATGCGACAGGGGATTTTTGGCACAATAAAAGCTTCCATGGCGCAGACACTGTAGCCGAAATCAAATGTCTTATCTCAAAAGTGACACTGATGACGATGTAGTGGTTCAGGCAAAGACTCGGAAGGACCTGTGGGAGACGTAGGTGCTGGAGCTAAACAAGCAGGTAACGCCATAAATGGTGTTCTAGGTACCTCAGCCGAAAAGTTTGATAGCTCCATTGAAGATTTCGTAGGCGTCACAGCTGAAGAAGTTGATGGTACTGTACCATCTGCAGATAATCGTGCTGCACTGGTGGCAGTAGATGCTGTTAGTGATGTAGGTGCCACAGGTGAAGAAGTCGATGGGACCATACCAATATCAAACGATGGCACTGCACTGGTGGAAGTATATGCGGCTAGTGATGCAGACACCACAGCTGAAGAACTCTATGCCACTGGTAAAACAGAAGACATCTCACTCGAAGAAGAAATATATAGCGAGAAACCATTGGCGGGCAATATTCACTCCACTTTAACATAACTGGCCATGGATTACATGGTGTAGAAGCTAGCAGAGACGATCAATTTTTCACATTAACCATTGTTAACTAAGCCTCTCAGCAACGCCCAATTGCTTATAATATACGCATATGTAAGCCCTATGACATCATATTGACTTCGAACCAATCGAATTACACCATTAATTCATTGTTCGGACATCGGCCAGCCAATCAGCGAGTTGACACATGATTACAGCTGACCAATAGCATGCAGGCATTGAGACATCACATGCAGGCAGGTAGGCACCTATAGTCGGTTCACGACTGGAAGAGACTTTCTTGAAGCCCTGCTAAAGATTTGCTTTCAAGCCAATTTCGTATCCTTCCGCCAAAGGTAAACAAACATTGCCATGTGACTGCCATGTGGCAGTTACATGGCAATGTTTAAATGCAATGTTTACATTCCACTGTGTGTGTGTGTGTGTGTGTACATGTGTTCGTGCATGCACGTACCCATTATAAAAGTCATGTATATATTATTAATGGATATTCCACAAGCGTAAAGTTTTTAAACTTGAGAATTTCACACAAAAGAATGTGCGATGCCAGCGAAAAAAACATTTCATTCTATAAACCCAAAATGCGAGTATTTTGATGAATCGATAGTTGTTGTCTATTTACAATCGATTGTTAGTGACTTTCGATAAATTCCCGTACATCGAAGGCAAGATCATCAGTATTGATCGAAATTGCTACAGACGTTAAAATGGCGCGGTGGTTGAGTCGGATGTTTCGCGCAGTTGTAAAACGTTATTTAAAAATGGTTGTGACGGTTTTTGACAGGACGGCAGAGTTTGCGAGTGAAGGATTCTACGTCTTCGACAATGTGAAAACAATTCTTATATGCAAATACTGCAACGTTAGAATAAGTGGCAAAGGAAATACATGTGCACAAAACACATAAAAACAAAAGAAATTAGAACTGAAAGTGAGCACAAATTAAAATCATACGTTATTAAAAACCAAATAATAAAGAGCGGATATTAGTAAAACAAGACAAATAAATGAATTATTATAGGTTAAACGAGATAATCGCACAAATTCTCTGGCACGTGTGTCAACAACACAAGGACTACGAAGGTTAGTAAACAAATGGCCGCGTTACTTTAACCTTGAGCGTAATCATGTGAGTATGCAAGAAACGTTGAAATCTAAATATGTTAGCATCACCTCATTAATAATTGTAGTAATAAGATACAATTCTTTTCGACACCCATTTGTAAGCGATAAATTAACAATTACGTTAAAACTTTGGAACTATTTNATATGCAAGAAACGTTGAAATCTAAATATGTTAGCATCACGTCATTAATAATTGTAGTAATAAGATACAATTCTTTTCGACACCCTTTTGTAAGCGATAAATTAACAATTACGTTAAAACTTTGGAACTATTTCCTCTCTTTGTGCTGGCAACCTGACGGGATAACTGTATCCGCGCTCGCCGCTGTTTGTAATGTTATATGCATGTCGCTAACGGCTAGGGTGTTTTTTTAAAGGTTGATTTTCAAAAGTTTCTTCCAGTCGTGAACCGACTATAGCTTATCATTATTATATACACGAACCACACAAACAGAGCAGTCCATCTAACCCTATGGAAACTGCTCAAGTCTAAGACATTTACTCGCAAGCACAACCCAGCGACAAAGAAGCCAACCCGGAACAAAAGTGGCCGATGTGTATAGACCTTGGTGGAGTTTTGAATTACTTTGTCAAAAGATTTTTAAAAAAAACTGTGTTTTATTTTGTTTAACTAGTTTTCCAGAAAATAACTAAAATTTTAAAGGCACGGAAATAAAATANGAAAAAAAAAACTGTGTTTTATTTTGTTTAACTAGTTTTCCAGAAAATAACTAAAATTTTAAAGGCACGGAAATAAAATAAATTTAACAAAAAAGTATTTTATAAAGTGCCATTGTACTATATATACTATTATATAATTAAACAAAAATACTTTTTAAAATTGAACAACTTAAAATTTTTTATAAAAAAAATTAAGATTTAATAAATTATGCAGGGAGTCAAATTCCCGCACATGCATTTAGGTATAATGCTAATAGGATTTTTTTTTTTTATGAAATGAATATTACAGAATTTCCTATGCTTAGAAAGTAATATGAGTATCAACAGCTCTCCTGGCAGCTGATCGGCAACTCGCCTGGTGTTGAAATCGAGCAATGAACTTCCCCTATGTGATGAAAATAGAATCCAATATGAAGAACACCCACAGCACCACCTATACTTTCAAAACATAAACAAATATGGTTGCCTCCTTTTAGCTAAATCACAAGCTCGCCTGGTGTGAAAATCGGGGAAATAACGCTACCAAGGTGTTGAAAATGAAAACAAATGGCAAACTGAAAAAAACCGAGATGCTTGCATGCGATGGAATGAGTATTGGTGAGAGGAGTGGAGGTCTGCCGACTAATAAGCGAATTCAAGTATTTATCTATTAAATTACCAATAAAATAATTGGCAAGGGTCGTGGAGGAGTAACTTCTGGAAATGTAAGTTTTTAAAATAAATTTTTAATATAAATTTTTTAATAAATGTTTTACCATTTTTTAATTTAAAAAATGGGAATTTTTTGTTTTTTTTACTTCGAGGTCATTCGAGGTTACAGTTTAAGGTCAAGGTCATCAACACCTAACATGGCTGACGAGATGGACAATGGTCGATCTGGTGAGGGCCGGTTGTGTCAGGAGTTTAGTATTATGAGATCCACCTGTCATAGAACACCGGACCTCTTACATGCATATCTTCAAATATTTTAATGCACTTTAATAATTATTGAAAAATTTGAATTTTTGGTAAATGTTTTTGGTATTTAATCATTTTTCTGTAATTTTTTGGGTTTTTTTGGTTTCAAGGTCATGGGTACAGGGTCAAGATCAAGATCATAGGTCGCGTTCAAGGTCGACCAGCTCCAAGATGGTGGTTAAGTGCCAGTTTTGNATTTTGGGTTTTTTTGGTTTCAAGGTCATGTGTACAGGGTCAAGATCAAGATCATAGGTCGCGTTCAAGGTCGACCAGCTCCAAGATGGTGGTTAAGTGCCAGTTTTGTCCCATTGAAAATACATTAAGCCCGAATTGGCTATTTCCTTCTACTATGACATATTACTTTAGTGCAACAAATCGTTAATTTGATATTACAAACATCACTAATATCACACAAACTTGTGTGAAATATCCCAAGTATGCCATAAGAAACTGTACAAAATTCAAATTCCTGCTCATTTTGCACATTTAACCAGCGAAATAGCGCTAGTGACGGTGGTTGCCAAGCTTCGCCATGTAAAACGGGCAGTTTGTCCGGTATTGTATGGTATTTGTAAAACAGTAGACTTCGCCAACAAATGTAGTTTGAAAATACTCCAGCAGATTGCACTAGACGCTTTTTTTTTTAATATACTCGTATTACAACATTATACACAATTGTACATTATTTAGAAAGATTCGTACTACCGCTTTACTAAAAACAGATAAAACTTTGAAACATCTTGTTTTCTGTCCACTTTTTCCATCAGAACATTAGTATTAAAAAAACGAAAAATATATTCGTAAAATGAACTATCACTCAAACACAAAACTGCATTGAAAACTTGTCATGTACAAAACAGTCAGCGGTGATTTTGCTGGGCTCGACTGTCGTCGGAGAGAGTGGACGCTCGTCGGCTGTGCTCCGAAGACAGAAGTGAAGTAGCTGCAACTTCGCAGAAGAGAAACAGTGCGCTTGCGCCTCGTCAGACAGTGAGTACACGGATCTGTGCGTTCCGGAGTACTAGTTATTAGCTGTACCAGATAGGGAAACCGATAACAAGCTACCAGGTGACTGGCCTTGCCTAGCCTCGCTACCATGTACAGATAGGAGGTCAGTAAGGCCATTTTGGTGAGTTAGTAAACATTATGATATCTGGATAGCTAGGCACAAGAGAGAAGAGGATAAGTCTAGGGACCCCTGCATCTGCAAACATGGCAAGCACTGCTGTGCAAGGATAGTCCACACCCCCATCCCTGCGGAGAAGAAAAGAAAGATTGCTAAGGCAAATCAAACATCTTCGGAACAGGGAGCAACATCAGCCCCAAGCGGCTGGACATCCGGTCAATAACTGTTATACACCCCTGAGATGCCTTAACGTGCACTGGCCGCAGAGTTGCGGCAGGTTATCTAGAGAGAAATGCGGAATCGCGTTGTCTCTACGATGTCGCCTACCAGACGACAACAATTGAAGACTATCACCTAGCACTGCAGGTGATACGCAGATCAGGGATGGGCTACAGCGTTATGTGTTGCCCAGAAACGAAATACCACTAAATGTGGAAATAAAACCTGTGCACAAAGACATGGGCCTGCAAATGGTGCATGACGAATTAGCAGCTCATGGTTTTAATCCCATGAGTGTAAATCCCATGTATTTCAGAAGCAGACAGCGACTGGGATTAACAAGAGTCACCCCCCCCCCCCNGAACACAATAATACCCAATCCCTTGGAGAACACTGCAATCCTGCAGCTCAACAGGCTGTGTGGACTTGTAGTTCACGTAGAGAAGTACCACTGATCTGAAGCTCCCCCCTCCCCGCATACTGTGCACAAAATGCCGCATACTGTGCACAAAATGCCAACGTTTCAATCACAAAAGACCTGGTTGCAACTGCGCCCCGAGATGTGGTTTTTGTGGCGGAGCACACTTGCACACTTGAAGACACAATGCTTCAAACAGGTCCTGAACAAAATGTACTGCGTCCTATGCCAGGGCAAGCATGCGACAAACTGCCATGGCGGTCCAACTTTTAAAACTGAACAAAGGCGCCGCCTTCACCAAGAGAAACGCAGGAAGAGATTGCAACAGTTTGAAGCTTCCATGCGCGCGAACGAACATTGCAATTCCCCAAGTTCAAGCCAAGGGCAAGCACCACAACATCAGTTTGGCCCTGTCCCACCCCCCTCAAAAAGGGCATGGGTGACTGTGGGTAAGGACAAGCAGGCCCCACTCAAAACATTTGTGCCGGAATATGCACAACACCGGTCTGTACCAACTGCCAATTACTACACTGAAGAGCCAAAAAACCTTGTACACCTACCTAATATCGTGTAGGGCCCCTAGAGCACGCAAAAGTGCCGCAAGACGACGTGGCATGGACTCGACTAATGTCTGAAGGTATGCAGGAGGCAATTCACACCATGAATCCTGCAGGGCAGTCCACAAATCCAATCTGCGCCAATATGAGAAAGGGTTGCAATTCTATCACGTTTAATGATTCTCGTCAGTCGTCGTTTATCCCGTTCTTTCACGATATTTTTCAGGCCGCAGCGATGTCAAAGATGTGATGTTTTACCGTATTCCCGATATTCATGGTACACTCGTGAAATGGTCGTACGTGAACATCCAAATGTTATCGCTACCTCGGAGATGCTATGTCCCATCTCTCGTTCGCCGACTATAACACCACGTTCAAATTCACTTAAATCTTGATAACCTGCCATTGTAGCAGCAGTAACCAATCTAGCTGCCGACAACATCACTTTACTCTGATTGGTTCCATACCTCTGTTATTTGCATACGCATGCCTATACCAGTTTTTTCGCTCTTCAGTGTATAATAAATTGGCATATCAATAAGAGTACGAGATGTGCTTCCTTACCCTTGTAAACGCGTGTTGGCCACGAAATTCCCAGCCCAGACAGAATATAGTCACCAATAAAGGAAAAATAAGTGCAAATGCACCCAAAAAATGAAGAAAGACGACCTTAGCAACCCCGAGGACAAAGCAGACGCCCGTCGTTGTCCAGGCGATTGCGCCAGTGTCGCCACAAACCTCCTCTGATAGGCCAGCAGTTCCAGCTAATCTAAGCGCGCCCTTGAAAACCCCTGCGGAACAAAACTGTTCCATGGAAGATGAAGCGGCAGTCTCACAGAAAACTCCCGGCCATGCAGAGCACAAGTCTGCCGAAGTGAAAACAACTTTGCTCACCAAAATAACGTCAATACTTAACAGTAGCAATGCACTCAAACAAAATACCCTGCTCAAGGCCCTATTCGAACCTCTGCTCCATCTTGTTGTGATCTGGCCAAACCTAAATACCTATTTCCACACCAAAGCAGAAGCTTCTTTTGGTTTCACCCTAACAGTGCCAAACTCAATCGCCAAAAGTGACGCCTAATGTTGCGCCAAATTTACACGATCTGTACACAACAATAAGCAAGTTTTTTATACTGGAATGTTCTAAGCATTTGCGACAAACAACACGATCTAGCTTATTATTTAGCAAGACACTAAACACCCCTCGCAACGATTAATGAGACACATTTTAAACCCCAGGACAGGTTTTCAGTCCCAGGCATCACTATTTTCCGAGCAGATCGGGAAGACAAGCAAGATGGCGGTTAGTACACAATTCTATCAAATGCTACGCGGTCAAGCAACCCCAGCTCGCCACTTTAGAAGCAGTAAGTGCTGAATTAAAGGTAGGCACACAACATATAGTCTTCTATGCTATTTACTGTCCGCAAGGCCGCGCTTTAACAGCTGCCGACCTGGAAGTACTTACCAATATTTCTCCCACGTTCATTGCTGCAGGCGATTTGAATGCAAAATATGCCGCCCCGAATTGTAGGTCATGCACAGCTAATGGAAACGTGTTACTTAGTCACCAGGAACGTCACAATTATATTGTCTTCGCCCCTCCGGAACGCACTCTTGACCCCCAAATCCCAGACATCAACCAGATATTCTGGATATTGTGTTAACTAAAGGCCTGCGCACACCCTTTTAGTTAACTGTTTTACACCAATTATCGTCTAACCATTATCCTGTTCATGCTGAGTTCGTGCCATTGGATATTGACACGACTCGGATGGACACTTTTAGAGATTTTAAACACGCAAATTGGCGTGGTTTACAGGCGTATTTAGAGGGAGATCTGACACTGTCCTTCCCTCTAGACACATCCGAAAAAATGTATACTTCTGTAAACATAATACCTGAGTGTATACAGCGTAGTATTTCCAACTTTGTCCCCACAAAACAAATTGACCGGAATCAAAATACACTTCCAGTTTACAGACATCGCAAGCGTTACTCGCGCACCGGAAATCCGCACAGTAAAACTCTCGGTAATGAATTATTAGAGCAAATAGACACAGAAATCCACATTTGGCAAGCAGGCCATTGGAATAAAAAATCATCACAACTAAAAACTGCAGACATCATTTGGCAAACCTCCAAGGCTATTATAAATAAACGATAAATTGTTCGTCTCCCACAAAGACAAAATTTCGTCGTTCATGTCCCAAAGAAGAAGACTGAANACATCATTTGGCAAACCTCCAAGGCTTTTATAAATAAACGATAAATTGTTCGTCTCCCACAAAGACAAAATTTCGTCGTTCATGTCCCAAAGAAGAAGACTGAAGCCCTTGCTTCACATCAAGAGCAGATCATTCTGTCTAATACTATACCTAACTATCCCCAGCGCACAGCATTAATTTATCGCTAACTTCCGCCTGCAGTAACCTACAGAAGCGGAGTATACATGTACGGACAAAATAAAATGTATTATTAGCCACATGAAGCCCCGCAAGGCCTCTGGCTTTGCTGAAATTCAAGCCTTAACACTTCGCCAGGTACCAGACAGTACACTTGTTCTTGCTCAGGTACCAGTTGCAGAAATCAATGCTTTTAGGATAGTCATTATTCCCAAGTTCTTGGTGCAGCTGTACTTGGTACGGATGTAAACGATTATCAGCGAGGATTCTCCTCGCTGTACTTTGAGACAAATCTGAGTTGCGGGCAATCCTCTGTGTAGAATCATGAAGTTTTACTACCATGGCAGCAAGTACATCAACAGTCCTCTCGTCTCTCACAGGTCGTCTGATGCGACGACGTTGGTTGTGTTTAGGTTCCACTGGCCTGGTTGTGCGCACGCGATGTGCAAAAATGCCGGAAGACATTGTACGAGTGATGGACGTGCTGTGGGAATCTCTCTGCTTACAAACAGGCAGCAGCTGTGCAGTTCCGACGACATTCTCCTAGTAGTATCAGCATGTCAAATGCTTCTTCGTTTGTAAATATCATTCTATTCAGAAAGTAACACCACAGACAGACAATGTCTGACACTGAAACAACACACGCTTTTAATGGTTGCAATATAAACCGAATGAATGTTTGAATGAACGAACNACAATGTCTGACACTGAAACAACACACGCTTTTAATGGTTGCAATATAAACCGAATGAATGTTTGAATGAACGAACTTTCAATTGTGATTTAACTCACATGCAAAACCTGCAGTTTCTGTAAGTCGTAGATGGTGTATCTGCTTGCTGTGTATTCTCCGTGTTTGCTCGGAAAGTTTAATACTTACTGCACGNCTGTAAGTCGTAGATGGTGTATCTGCTTGCTGTGTATTCTCCGTGTTTGCTCGGAAAGTTTAATACTTACTGCACGAGTCCATGCAGTAAGGCACATAGGTCACTGCTAGTATCAAAGTGAGTCTCACACTCTAACCGGAAATACCGTAATGGCGCACATTGTGTATCTGACGTGCAGAGTTTACGCACAACCAATGATAAGTGGATAAACCTAACTATTTATCCACTTTGTTTCCAAACTAAAGCATAAAATAAGGCAGCACTAAGCAGCAAGCAAACAAGTCATCTACCACTACAGGAACTGCAGGTTTAGCATGCAAGTTAACTGACATCCGAAAGTTCGTTCATTCAGACAGATATTCGTTTTACATTGCATGAAGAACAGAATAAGAGCCGCATGTGTATCTCTCATCAGTGCTGCGGTCCACCGAGCAACCGCCAATGCAAGACGGAGAGCAGAGTCATGTCTGATACAGGATNATCTCTCATCAGTGCTGCGGTCCACCGAGCAACCGCCAATGCAAGACGGAGAGCAGAGTCATGTCTGATACAGGATGGTCGACATTTAGAACACTCATGAAGAGTGCTGTGTGAGAATGAGTGTTCCCAGTTCACTGTAGTTCTCTCAGATCNGGTCGACATTTAGAACACTCATGAAGAGTGCTGTGTGAGAATGAGTGTTCCCAGTTCACTGTAGTTCTCTCAGATCATACTGGTATTTGCAGTACACCCGACGTCCATTTGATTGTGTGTGAACTAGGTATGCACGCCAGAAAAATAACGTTTCGTTGATTTCATTTTGATTGTAGTAAGAAAAACACATTTGCGTTAAATTGTCAATGTACATAAACTACGCACGTCACAAGCCTTATGCTTAGATGATTTATTGTATTGTGCGTTAACTATTCATGCTAGGGAAAAGGTGTATTTGTAAATGTTTTTTTCCTTGTAGACGATCTATCCAACGATACCTTATACGATTCAAATTCCCATTTGCCATTTAAAAGCTCACCCTCATACCCCTACTTCCTGTATGTTTGGGGAAATGGGATTACTACCAATCGATGCTTCATATAGGATAGAGTTATCAAAAAATTTTCTTGAACGTGTTGTTTTCGAGAAAAAGGGGAGATGCGGGTGCTGTGAATCATCCGGTATAATGCATCTCTACATGCTGGTTTTACAGTGTTAATAAAAAGTACTATAATCAACCTGATTAGAGAGAAAGACTTCGTAATCGGGCCATTCAATCATGTCTGACACCAGGATAAACTCGTGTTCGTAGATGATGCAAACGAATGACTTTAAATTGATTAAGCATTGCAACATGTGAACAAAGTATATGAGAGAGATAAGGTAATAGGACATCTGTTTTGAAATCTGGATACAATATGCTTACAATTTGTTACATTTATCTATTATATGCCAGTCAAGTTAAGGAATTGCATTTTCAAATGCCTCTGATTTATATGCATTATACATATATATGTATATAAACATGTTAATGCTACATTTCATGTGTAGTGTGTTTCTAGGTGAAGTAAATTTTTGAATAAAACTGAATTCGAGGGTTTGGTGTGGTACGAAATGGAAATCTAAACATTCGTTAATGAAACCTGTTTTAAGGACTCAATATTCGCACAAAATCATCATAGTAATCATAATGCTTGGCGAAATGTATTAGACTCTGGGTGGTACAGTAAGAGCTACTACATTTTATATGTAAGGGCCGATTTTACCACCTCCTGTTAAACTCCGGGTCAGAAATTAGCTGCTGACTAGCACTGAGTTTCGTTTTACCACTTCCGGCCAATGTTTAGCAGTGACTTTAGCTCCCAGTTGCTGGTTACCAAGGATGAACCTGGGGCTAGCTGTTCCAACCGGAGGTTGTCGAGAAAGAAAATGGTGTCACATGTGTAATGCATGGCTGAAATATGACGATAACGAGTATTTAAGTAATAATGAGTACAGGAGGGTGTTTTGAAATACTCTCCAGAGATGCGATAATCTTCGTATGCGTTCATATTATAATTACTACCATCGAGTAACATTTTGACGTGACTTTCGACAATGGCATTTTTGTTTCGATAATCAACTATCGTTTCGGACGTTATTGTGCTGCTATCTTGCAGGAAACCGTGAACCACAGAACATTTAACGTGGGGGCTGCGCAATGAATCACAAGTTGTATTTCCAGAATGAAGAAATGCTGTTCAGGCGTTCAGCGCCAATCCTCCCATCCCCCATGTTGAGGAATAGTTGAGGTTGTGTACAGTGTCAATGCCCTTGACTGCTACTCGTTGGGTATGTTCGCAGTCATGTCATGAGAGCAAGACAGTGTGATGTGTATACCAATATTGGATAATTGTGTAGTGTTTGACCAATATATGTTTACATTTGGTGTATAACATTAGTTTTTAACAGGTTCGGTTATAGTCCAGGCATACAGTGTAGTGAAACTAGAATTTTAATTGTGAAAATTAAAACTTCCTTTAATTTTTTTTTATTCCTGTGGCTATGGTCGATTGTGTTCTGTAATAGGAAGTAAGTGATATGAACTTCCAACATAAACAATAACAAGCATAAATTATATGTAAATCATAATTGGCAAAAGACATTGTCTACAAATAAATGTTTATTTTGATTACAGTTGTGTAAAAAGTTGACGTAGACCACTCCTGCGTGGTCTGGCACAACCACTGTCGTCACATCATCGACCCACAGTCGCTACATGCATATTTAATGAGGTTTAGAATAGCATTTGAGGTGTTCTATATAATTTTCCGAGTGTAATTGTGTGTCTTATCAAGCCAATTAGTGAAGTGGGAAATAATTAGTCTTTCTTTCAACCGGACCATTCCGGTCGTAGAGTACCCCAAAACTTAAAAGACCTCAATTTTCCTTGTGCTCTGCAAGGTACCACATAATCACGTTTGTATGTAAATTAGTGCTTTATTAAGAACTTTTAACTCTCTAGAGGATTAATAAAACTCGCTCAAAACGTTTCAGTGTTTTATGTGTATATGTTTCAAGTTCTATGTTAATGAGGTCAGTTAATTAAATTACCTCGCGTAGTGAGCGAGCTCTCGGCAAGGACAGCGCTCGCCCGTGCCATCTCCGACAGCCTGTTTCCACGGGTCTTAGGTACTGCACGTGCCTTGCATCGCGGGGGACTTTCATACTTTGTTCGGAACACTTAATAGCAATAGATTAACTTAATTTACTGGAACTTTTATTTAGTTTCCCGAGTCTTCCCCGTGTTCGCAGCACCCCTCCGTCAGCTCAATTTATTGACCCCGGAGGTTTAATTACTCTTGTAAGTTTTCGTTTATGTATCCTTTCGTCATCAGCTGGTGTGTCAAGTGGAGGCTGTATATTATATTAACACGCTGTCAGCTAATCCATTTGCCATTGTACTGTAATGCTAAACAAATTTTAAGGTATTTTAGACTGACATCTGTCTAAACAAAGTGTACATTATAAAAGTAAATTTATTATAGCCTTGCATTAAATTTAATATTTGACAATTATTTCTGAATTTATCCAAGATAATGAATTTGGGTTAACATTTGCGAGGCGGTAATTNAAATTTAATATTTGACAATTATTTCTGAATTTATCCAAGATAATGAATTTGGGTTAACATTTGCGAGGCGGTAATTGTATTTCTTATCACACACTGGATGTTACAGCCAATACATTAGGAATTAAAATAAAAATTATTTTAGGAACTCGCTTGAAAATGCACTTTCATTCGCCAACTCACCAACGACTTTGCAAAGCAGGCGGCAGAAAAACATGGTGTGTATGTACGTTGACCTAAAGATTACCGGCCCAAAGGAAATTACCAGTAAATAAAATCGCTGTATACAGAAATACATGTTACTTAAAAAAATATACAGAGATCGCGGGAAAATAAAACCATTGGTATATGTTAGTAAATTAGTTATTTTACACAAGAAATTGAAATGTTTTGGTTGATTAGTGCTTCGGGAGATCTGGCTGGTTAGTGCTTCGGGAGAGAGACAGATAGCGCACATGGCATGGCACTACACTTTTGTGAGACGAATGCATTTCTCTGAGCCGAATGAGTTTCTCAAAAGATGGCAACACTTGGCCTGCCTTCCGATCCCGTCTTTTTAAAAGTTGACTTTTCTCCTATAACTGGCTTGAAACAACGCGAGTTTGAAATATATATAGTTAAGTTGTTTGAAAAAATAATTCAACAATACCCTGCGATGTTTCTGTAGGCTTTTGGAATTAATATCAAGTGTGTATGGAAAGCATGGCTGGAGAGTAGATATACGATGTGAAAAGATATGCCATGGTTTGAAGCTGTTTCATTTTAATACAGATCATTTTAATGTGCATTTCATTTTGAACACCTATACATTTCTACATTAGCACGAAGTTTAGTTTGTAACACTAAAAACCGCTGTTTTATGACCACGTAAAATAAAATGTATTAATTAATCCNTAGCACGAAGTTTAGTTTGTAACACTAAAAACCGCTGTTTTATGACCACGTAAAATAAAATGTATTAATTAATCCAAGAACTCTTACTTATCCGCGTATTTTCTGCTTGTGTGGTGTGCGTCGGCAGTGCACTCCAAATGGCCAACATAATATTAATTTTTGTTCGTTCATGCATCAGCTGATACAGGGTTTTTTANTCGGCAGTGCACTCCAAATGGCCAACATAATATTAATTTTTGTTCGTTCATGCATCAGCTGATACAGGGTTTTTTAATGGCAGGTTGTTTATTTCGTATATTTCAAATTGCCACTCACTGACTGTCAAAATCTCGCCAACTTATACCAGACATACCATACAGTAACGGCCGCTGGCAGGCCTTGTGAGTCAGGTTCGCTTTAATTTGTATTGTTTGCATGTAACTGTGAACATTATTCGTCATTATAATTTACTTAGTTAACCGTAACTTGTGAGTTCTAATTGTGTTGTATTTCGGGTCCTGGCCTTATCCAGGAAGCCATCGATGCCTCAAGGAGGCATCCTTCATTTATAAGGTAAAAGTTAATACTAAGGCGTGANTCGGCAGTGCACTCCAAATGGCCAACATAATATTAATTTTTGTTCGTTCATGCATCAGCTGATACAGGGTTTTTTTAATGGCAGGTTGTTTGTTTCGTATATTTCAAATTGCCACTCACTGACTGTCAAAATCTCGCCAACTTATACCAGACATACCATACAGTAACGGCCGCTGGCAGGCCTTGTGAGTCAGGTTCCCTTTAATTTGTATTGTTTGCATGTAACTGTGAACATTATTCGTCATTATAATTTACTTAGTTAACCGTAACTTGTGAGTTCTAATTGTGTTGTATTTCGGGTCCTGGCCTTATCCAGGAAGCCATCGATGCCTCAAGGAGGCATCCTTCATTTATAAGGTAAAAGTTAATACTAAGGCGTGTTGAGGAGCCTGAATACCTCTGCTATATATTACATTTTCCTGTAAATTTATACTGTGTGTTTCAGGGGATACAGCCATGTGATCGTTCGGCCCACGATCCTGAGAACTGTGANGGAGCCTGAATACCTCTGCTATATATTACATTTTCCTGTAAATTTATACTGTGTGTTTCAGGGGATACAGCCATGTGATCGTTCGGCCCACGATCCTGAGAACTGTGATTTCGTGCTCACTCAGTGAGCTGGCGCCCATTCTATTCTAAATGGGAATATTGTATAATATTCTGACTTTTTATTAACATAGTCGCTGGACGACGTCCGTCGTCCGTATCACTATCCTCGACTACTCAGGTAAAGTTAAAGTGTTTCGGAAAATGGACAATATTATATTTCGTCATGATAGCTGCTGAATTAGAACTTGTGTTGCTATTTGGGTTGATTTTACATTTTATTTGTTTTTATTTCTTGCTCGTGTAATATTTTATGCAGAATTGTGTCCTGCCTATCTCTAAACCATCTATCCTGCAGTGCATCCTCAGCTGAAGCAACCGCATCACACACTTCAGCACCCTCAGAATAGTCCAGCGAATGCCACGAACGAGTGCAGTCCAAGTGCAGTGTAGTGCCGGCGGTGTCAGTGCCCATTCACCCCTCCCTCCCCCGCTTCATAACTCATGCAGGAAAGTAGGCTCAGCCAGGGAGGTACGGAAAATTATTCCACAAACTGAGAATGCACTATGAAAAGATTTACAGGGGATATTGCAGGGCGCGATATAAAATTTAGAAAATTAAGTAAATTAAAACACAAATATGTTTATTTCACACGAAGGATGGCACTAGCAAACTATTTATCATTTACCTTGTTTTATTGGTTCAGTAATATACAAAATATATTTCAATTACGTATTTATCTTATGTGTTTTTAAATATCATGCAAGTGTCAAATTGTACCCAGATTGCGAGTTACGCGTGCCTGCCTCCACGAGACTCGAGTTATGGCAGAATAGCAGGCAGCATACGACAGTGTGTCCAGCAGTCAGCCACGTGACAAAACTGTCGCAATCACTCCAATCACCCCCTTTAAGTAGCTGCAAACATAATTTGGGCACAACTGCAAATTATAAAAACAATTGGGAAATGTGGGAAATGGGACAAACCACCAGCACAATGTTATTCTAACATAGTGTCTTTATAATTTGTGTCTGAATATGCACCACCATGCAGAGTTGTTTACAATAATATCAGAGTTTGAAATTTGGATTAACATTCTAGTTATTGATCAAGACCTGTTTGATAAAACTTACTTTGCAGGAAAAGATTGGACATAACTTGTTTTGAACAGAACAATAACATAGGATATAACTTATTTTTAAATGAATTCGGATAAAACTTATTATTCATATAAAACCGTTACATAATGAAACAACAACAGTAGAGGAACTCTTAATGTCACATTTCGTGTTTGTGGGTACAGTTATGCATTTAAATGAAATAAAAGTGTACGAACTTATTGTACTTTCAAATCACTAAAGCATTGACAGCACAGCTGTCGATACTAACAGGACTTTGGCTTCAGCAGGTTGCATTTTCTTATTGTTCTTCATGCAGAAACTGTTCCAGTGTGCGACCGAGACACAAAAGATAATAATTGTTCTCGCATCCATTTCAACAGACAAGTTTCACTATGCTGTACACTACAACATCCATCATGGGCTGATGGTACGGGCATGGTGAGGAATTCCTATGGCATTTGGAGTTATGTCTTGTGAGTGATTTTATCGGTGCAGTGGCTGTATTGGAAAGTCTTATTTCGCACTGACGGCCTATCAGTGATCGAAAAGCAGTTTTAATAGACTATTTTTTTGACATGCATCATATTGTATGTCATTTGCAACTGAAACTATGCACACACTTCGTACACACTTGTATCTGATCGCTGTTGATGCGAATGGCTGCATTATGCTTGTTTCGGCATCCAATNGATGCGAATGGCTGCATTATGCTTGTTTCGGCATCCAATAGTGTACTGCGACAGATGTACGTACAGAGGTTGAACTTCGCATAGAGTTCCTCGGACCGGGGATTCCAACATTTCCAATGCACCTGTCTACTGCCCCCACAGGTAAACTTTATATCATGTTCGTTTGAGCACATGAATTTGACTGTCTCATCGCGTTGCAGTAGTGTATAATGCCTAGAGGTTGTTGATGCAGANCAGGTAAACTTTATATCATGTTCGTTTGAGCACATGAATTTGACTGTCTCATCGCGTTGCAGTAGTGTATAATGCCTAGAGGTTGTTGATGCAGATCATCTTCGCTGGAGGTGTCGGTCTCTACTGCTCGTAGGCCCTCTCATACACACAGCTGCTCGACTGGTCAACTAGTGACAGGTAGTAGGGTGCACCTTCAGACATGAGCAGGTGGTGACAGGCAGACAGTGATGTCAAGGCTCTTTTGCCCCACGACGATTGTGGCTCAGGTCACAAGATGGGAGCTTGTGGTCACTGATGCCAGACCAGACAGTGGTAACATGTTGGAGTTTACCATCTTCATCAATGCCAACAACATCGATTTGACGAGAAAATCGCTACACGAGATGGGCGGTATTTAAAATGGAACATAATTTTGTCATAGAATCGAAATAAAATGCCACATGTTGGAAAAGTAATTTATCATGGTCTTGGCGTAGGAAAATGTGAAATGAAATTATGTGGTGAAGTTTAGGCTGGGTTTCACTGTGTCCCAGGCGAGAGAGAGAGAGAGAGTAATGATGACAAAATTGGTGAAAATTAACAATGATGGGTACCATCTCATCAAGTGACAAGCTTGAAAGAGTAAAATATTTATGTTGTCCCAGGGTAATGGTTGACAACCATGTGACGATGTGCCTCCTCACTGGTCGTGTCATAAGGTGGTGCAGATTAGCTGTGTTTGTTTAAGTCCCCACCCTAACAAATGATTTTTCATAGAATATAAATTATAACATTTGAATATTACATGATACAGTTGTCTGAAATGGGACAAGTACCTAACACTATTATATGATATATGAGAGCAAAACCAATGAAATATACATATTATTAGTTTACTAGCTTTATATACAATTATTTGCAGAAATTATACATCAATACATACAGTTAGCAAAATGATTAAAGTGAAACTAGCACTTTTGGCCTGCCAGTGGCGAAAGTGGATAAAGCAAAAGCTTATGAAGCTATGTGAACTTTAAGTGAAACTATTTATCTGGGGTGTGTTGAGTCTGATGGAGATGGTGCTACTATCGGCGAGGAGCAAAACATGTGAAATTGTTCCAGAAATAAAGGGTACCATAGCAGCGTGGCATGACTGGAATCTCCAGGGAAGTGGTGAAGCCTTTGAATTGCTTTTGTTGGTTCAGGGAACAGAATAATAAGTGCTTGATGACATAACTCAGAAGCATGAGTTAAAAATGGGGATTGTGTGGTCGACAACCAATAGGATCCTGGAGTCCGCATCAGAGGTGTANCTCAGAAGCATGAGTTAAAAATGGGGATTGTGTGGTCGACAACCAATAGGATCCTGGAGTCCGCATCAGAGGTGTGGCTGTTGATGGTGAGCATAATTCAGAATGCCTGCCTAATTAACCTATAGATTGCTTCAAATACCAGTAAAATCCCACTTGTGAGATTTATAGAGCAATCTCACATGCCATTAAATTACACTTACTACAATCGTTCTGAAAGTGGGTACAGTGTCATAACCAATCNATAGAGCAATCTCACATGCCATTAAATTACACTTACTACAATCGTTCTGAAAGTGGGTACAGTGTCATAACCAATCAAATTTTTAGTACACAAGAAAATACACACAAGTAGGGAGAGGCTTGTTTACTGATCACTTTGGTGGTACAGTTACCTAATATTTACATACATATTAAAATACACTGGCTTGGTGCTAGGACCACTGAAAACATATACTGCAAAAGTGGCATGAAACCACAAAATAGCTTATATGTTTAAAATTTATCAATGAAAAACCTTTAAAGGTTTTCTGGTGTAATAAAATTAATGTAATATTGAGTAGTGTTTACAGAGTATTTACAAGATTTATAATAAGTTGCTCATTATATTTTGGTGTTAATCTTGCTATTGATGTCTTTAAATTTTCCAAGGTATTTCTTTTCCATCATAATGGTTTTGCTTTGGCAAAAGCATTAGTTTTCCATATTTATACATCAGAAACACAAAGATTGCAACTTTGACCACTGATTATGAAATAAATATGCACGCGAAGATGTGGCAGTTCTCATTTGTGCTCACTGCATTCTTGCCACTAGTTCACATTGAACCCAAAATGAGCTAAAACATTTCAACTGCCAATAGCTCAAGTGCTTAAATATTAGTTTTTAAAATATGTTGACGTTAGTTTTTAGCTGTGTTCAAAAAGAAAATCTGTATCGTTCACTCAAAATTTTATTTTGCTACTTTGAGTAAACAACTTACAGATTTGCTGTCACCCCACACCTTATTGCATTGATGGAAACTGTGGTGCACTAGACCAGATAATATTGCAGTGATATGCCATTACCTTCAACAGTATGGAGGTGAGCCAGACTTGATGGCTACATAAGACATTCCTGGTATGGAGCATAGCTCCCCTGCTTGTTACTACCCACTACATCACACAGGTGGTTGAACCAGCAATGTCCACGTAAAAATACAAAGTTAATGTCTAATTTGTGGCTTCATACCTAGAAGGGATATGAGATTTTTATATGTATTAAAAATCAATATTGTGACATTAATTAAACAGCAACAATATAAACAGTGCAATTTTTATTTGCAAGGTGAAGTAATATTCCTCTGAAATTCAGTACACCTAAGCATGTGTGTAGGTACACCACCTTTGAGAAATTTGTGGCTACAGCTTTGGTTAGTTTTCAGTATCACTGACTCCACTTGTAATACCATTAGCTAATCCTCCCGTAGCACTATATCGCTGTGCTTANGTTAGTTTTCAGTATCACTGACTCCACTTGTAATACCATTAGCTAATCCTCCCGTAGCACTATATCGCTGTGCTTAATCTTGTGTGGACTTTGTGTGTGTGCTCTCGGTACAAAGGTACTCAACAATGATTCAAATATTCTCATGTCCTATTTAGTGGCTCCAAGAAATTGCCTCCATTNGTTAGTTTTCAGTATCACTGACTCCACTTGTAATACCATTAGCTAATCCTCCCGTAGCACTATATCGCTGTGCTTCATCTTGTGTGGACTTTGTGTGTGTGCACTCGGTACAAAGGTACTCAACAATGATTCAAATATTCTCATGTCCTATTTAGTGGCTCCAAGAAATTGCCTCCATTNCTCGGTACAAAGGTACTCAACAATGATTCAAATATTCTCATGTCCTATTTAGTGGCTCCAAGAAATTGCCTCCATTTACTGCAAATAACATATACATACATACCATACAACAAGAATAATATGGTCACTTGAGGAAAATATCAACTTTCCAGGAAGTATTTTTAAAATGTTTACCCAAGTCAGGCACCCTTTGCTGTTTAAGCATATAGTTAAGGGGAAAAATTTTATATTATATTTTTTCTAGTAGCTATATTACTGCTACTGTGTGAAATAAAATAGAGTAAAAATTTTGAGTATATCTATTTATATAAAAAAATTACACAACTTCGACTATTTTTCCAGTTATCATAAAATTGTTCACAATACACTACCATGGCTTTTAGACAGAATGCCTGCCTTATTTTAATGTCCAGCTTAAGTGTTCAATAATTTTTGCTCAGCATGTCTATCTTGCACAACTTTTGCTTCTGCTGCTCTCTCGCACAGAAGTTGTTCCCACCTTGCCATGTTAGTGGTTGATAATGGTTTAGTACATTAAGCAGTCNTGCTGCTCTCTCGCACAGAAGTTGTTCCCACCTTGCCATGTTAGTGGTTGATAATGGTTTAGTACATTAAGCAGTCAATTAAATTTTTTCTCGTGTAAACTCACAAGAGGCATTAAAAGGCAACTTAATTAACTCGGAACGAAACTAACTACAAAAATAGAAACATTTTTAACAGAGAATAATTTAACGACAAATATTGCAAATTTTTTAACAGAAAGTATTTTGCAAAAGGAATTAAGGATATATAATTTTCCAATACATCAAAGCATCTGTGTTTGGTAATTTATATAACTAATTACTTGTAAACATTGTGTATTTTTAAGGTCTTCTCAATACAGAACTGAAGACATTAACAGCGAATTGTGAGAAAACACTTATTGATTGTCACGAACTCAACTCAAATGTGAACATTTGTTAAAAATAAAGGTAAAATTTCATAAATTCTATTACTCAGCTATAAAATTAAAAATAAAATTGCATCTATATTTCTGTGTAAACTTTTCTGTTGTGAACTGAATAGTGGTGAATAATATACCCTGACATGCAATAGCAAAAGTTGGCAGCTGATAATTCCTGAGCACATGATGTGTATCACAACTTGTATTTGGCTTTCAAATTTATCCATACCCATGATACGCACATTTATCATTCATGCATCGCATGTAGAAATTTTGTATGACATAGGTATGAATTTCATATGCAGTACATATTCAATGATAAACCTTTACCTAATATCTAAGCACAGTTTCATAGGTCATTTCAAATATTGTTGACCATTACCATTAAAATTAGAATGCAACTGATGTGTGACTCAATAATCTTACGATTTGCAGATAAACATACAGATTATTTGACATGGTTTCATGGTATAAATTTTTTGCTTGTCTAGGTTAAACTGACAGTTTGTTCTTGTTTGAAAAGCTTTCCACTGATTTTTTTCCTCATTCTTAAACATGACTTATCTCAACAGTTTGCACATTGTTAATCTGCTTTGAAGAAGCACGAGCATATATTGCAACATCAACTGTCACAGTCAAGNTGCTGCTCTCTCGCACAGAAGTTGTTCCCACCTTGCCATGTTAGTGGTTGATAATGGTTTAGTACATTAAGCAGTTAATTAAATTTTTTCTCGTGTAAACTCACAAGAGGCATTGAAAGGCAACATAATTAACTCGGAACGAAACTAACTACAAAAATAGAAACATTTTTAACAGAGAATAATTTAACGACAAATATTGCAAATTTTTTAACAGAAAGTATTTTGCAAAAGGAATTAAGGATATATAATTTTCCAATACATCAAAGCATCTGTGTTTGGTAATTTATATAACTAATTACTTGTAAACATTGTGTATTTTTAAGGTCTTCTCAATACAGAACTGAAGACATTAACAGCGAATTGTGAGAAAACACTTATTGATTGTCACGAACTCAACTCAAATGTGAACATTTGTTAAAAATAAAGGTAAAATTTCATAAATTCTATTACTCAGCTATAAAATTAAAAATAAAATTGCATCTATATTTCTGTGTAAACTTTTCTGTTGTGAACTGAATAGTGGTGAATAATATACCCTGACATGCAATAGCAAAAGTTGGCAGCTGATAATTCCTGAGCACATGATGTGTATTACAACTTGTATTTGGCTTTCAAATTTATCCATACCCATGATACGCACATTTATCATTCATGCATCGCATGAAGAAATTTTGTATGACATAGGTATGAATTCCATATGCAATACATATTCAATGATAAACCTTTACATAATATCTAAGCACAGTTTCATAGGTCATTTCAAATATTGTTGACCATTACCATTAAAATTAGAATGCAACTGATGTGTGACTCAATAATCTTACGATTTGCAGATAAACATACAGATTATTTGACATGGTTTCATGGTATAAATTTTTTGCTTGTCTAGGTTAAACTGACAGTTTGTTCTTGTTTGAAAAGTTTTCCACTGATTTTTTTCCTCATTCTTAAACATGACTTACCTCAACAGTTTGCACATTGTTAATCTGCTTTGAAGAAGCACGAGCATATATTGCAACATCAACTGTCACAGTCAAGNCTCAACAGTTTGCACATTGTTAATCTGCTTTGAAGAAGCACGAGCATATATTGCAACATCAACTGTCACAGTCAAGCATGCTTTCCTGCCCCTCTGCAACCAGTTATAAACTTTCCTTTGACTTCTCAATAATAGAATTACTTTTAACGACAGTAGCTGGTCCACCTCCTATTTACCTAAGCACTTGACAACGTGATGCAGCACCATTCCTTCTTCTCTCTTCGGGGATAATATTTATGCCACTCTTTCCTCTTGCAGATCTGTGTTGCATAGTCGCGCTGTTAGACTTAACAATAATTTCCTCCCCAGCTTTATTCTAAAAAGACAAGTACACAAAAGACACAGCCGACTGGCTCATCAGAGGCACTTACATTAGACTAACAGCTCAGGTGTGTTACCGACCTACACTGATAAACAGGCATGTGGCCTATGCATATTAGTTGTAGTTAAATCCCTGGCCCGATTTAAGCTGGCCGAGTTAGAAGCGACATGGTTTTCAGGCTAATGAGAGAGAATTAAGTTCCAGAAAAAAAACTATTACTATTGAAACTTAGGTGATTTCGCAAAAGGTGTTGAAGGCCTGGAAACTCGTGTCACATGGTTGCACCCGACGAACGCTCGAAACCAAATGAAATAATATCTTGGAGCCTACCTGGACCCATAGACAAGTGCAAGCCGATTTGAAAAATACAAAAGCTTTTCACAAAACATTTTAAAAATACTAACAAATAACCACATACACAATTGCCCTGCATAGGAAAACATGATAAACCCTTGATATTAATTTGGGTAAGAAAATCACATAAGAAAATAAACATGNATTGCCCTGCATAGGAAAACATGATAAACCCTTGATATTAATTTGGGTAAGAAAATCACATAAGAAAATAAACATGTTGGCACAAAAAGATATCGGCAACATAATTTTAATTACTGCTGCCACTGTCTCTCTCTCTGTCCATTTTATGATTAAATAAATTGCAGCAACACTTGGCACTAGATTTAATAAATGAAAANCACTGTCTCTCTCTCTGTCCATTTTATGATTAAATAAATTGCAGCAACACTTGGCACTAGATTTAATAAATGAAAAAAATTATATTACACCCTTAATTTTCTAAATTATAGGGTGGCAATAGGTGGCACGCATTGGACGAGTCCATTATTTCCCTAGGAGAGGTGTTGGCAGCCATTCTCAATTACATTAAAAACTAAGCTCTCAAAGATGACTTTGTTATTTAACACTGCTACTGTGTGGTGTTATGCTTGTAATGTTGACACTGTGCTTTTCCACATTTTCAGTGAACGCACAACAAACACATGGGGATGAAAACATGGAATAAAGGGGACACATGAGGGGTTTTGGGAACACTGGAAGCGCTGTGTCCCTATCACTATATTCATTTTCCTGGTGGTACTTTAACTGGGGACTTCTCTTGGTAGTGTTGACCACCCGAATCGTCACATGCTCAAAATGTTGTCTCTCGAGGGCAATAAAGTGGGATGGCTACCTGACTCTGGTGGTTCCGGGGAAATATCGCTGATGGGGTGCAGTTCTGGCACATGTAGCTGGTGTTGGAGTAAGGGAAACTGGCCGCTGTGTTTGGGTCGACTCTTCCCCGGTAGAGGGCACATCGTAACTGTGATGGTAAAGCAGGACTAATGGCTAAGGTAGGAGTGATGTGCCATGCATCATATGCCCTTCCCCCTTCGGTAGGCCTTCGTCTGCTACAGCCCATTGATCCCTGCTACCCCCTAGTGATATCAGGATGGTGATTAATGTGGCCCACGCCGAGGCCGCAGGTATTACAGGCCTCAGGTGCAGAGTGGTGGTGGTGAGGCGGGATGGGTGCCCCACTGATGTGGTACTATTGGGGCTTCTGAAGGTGGCGGGTGCTGACTGTGGTGCAGCTGCACGATGGTGCGAAGAGCACATTGCGAAATTGCCTTACCGAGACGCACCCATGGTTCTGGGATGCTGCCATGTGTGCCTGTAGGAACACCTTGGGCGAACATGTCGTAGCGATGCTGTTCACACAGGATACAGGCAGCACCCACCAATAGAGCAGGCAGACTGTTATGAAAACCTGTGGCTATTTTGAATTGTTTCGTTAATCGGTGATAGATTACATCATAAGTACGCATACACATAAACATATACGTAAACCAACATAAGTATTAAACGCTAAACGAAACACTGTACTTGTGTACAAGCGACGAGAGAATTGAATGTAAACAAATATTAGTATGACATTAGGATGTGTATGTTGCCGCACAATATCACTAAAGAGCAATGAGAACACTAGAAACACAATTAGGAAGGACTTGATAAGTAGTAGAACTAACATAATCACTGATGAAAATTTTGTTTACGCTAGTAAACAAAGAATGCAATAACCCTGGATAGATCGTTAAAATAACGAATAATGCAATGATAACACTAGAAAAGCAATTAGGAATTACTTGATAAGTAATAGAATTAACATCAAGACTAATAAAATTTACATAAATATCAGTAAACGAATAATGCAATGACCCTGGAGCACTCCTAAAATAACGTTAAAATAATGAATAATGCTATGCGAAAATATTAAAAGAACTTACAAACAATGCCAAACATGTATAGTCCCCCTAATTTAAAAAACTAAACACTATTTTCGAATGCAAAATTGCATTATATAGCCCAATGCAGACACATGACATCGGTGGCAAAAAGTGGATTATTGTTACAGAGTGATGTAGACAAGTGANACGCTAAACGAAACACTGTACTTGTGTACAAGCGACGAGAGAATTGAATGTAAACAAATATTAGTATGACATTAGAATGTGTATGTTGCCGCACAATTTCACTAAAGAGCAATGAGAACACTAGAAACACAATTAGGAAGGACTTGTATAAGTAGTAGAACTAACATAATCACTGATGAAAATTTTGTTTACGCCAGTAAACAAAGAATGCAATAACCCTGGATAGATCGTTAAAATAACGAATAATGCAATGATAACACCAGAAAAGCAATTAGGAATTACTTGATAAGTAATAGAATTAACATCAAGACTAATAAAATTTACATAAATATCAGTAAACGAATAATGCAATGACCCTGGAGCACTCCTAAAATAACGTTAAAATAATGAATAATGCTATGCGAAAATATTAAAAGAACTTACAAACAATGACAAACATGTATAGTCCCCCTAATTTAAAAAACTAAACACTATTTTCGAATGCAAAATTGCTTTATATAGCCCAATGCAGACACATGACATCGGTGGCAAAAAGTGGATTATTGTTACAGAGTGATGTAGACAAGTGACGAAGGAGAAAAGGGAGAGGTGAGAATGTAGAGTAGAAGCGAGTAAGAGTCGATGATGCAAAGGTGAACTGATGTAAACCCTATGCACAGTACTGGTGAACTTGAAGTCACAGACTTCCTGGTGGCAGTGGTGAATGGAGCAGCACCAATGGGAGAGGAAGGGGAAAGCCCACCTTCCCTTGTGCGAGGGGTAGTGATGACATGGGGAGGGAAACGTGAGTTGTTTCTGTGCGGGAGATGAAAAGTCCATGGACCTACTCCCTGCCGCAGGGTGACTGTTGTGGTGATAACTCGGGCAAGATAAATGGGAGTCTGGTGCTAGTCAAGGTATTTGCCACAAGGTCACTGGGGTCAGCTGAGCTGCCAATGACTTGGGCAAGTCATTGGACGAACTAGATCGCAGTGCAGTCTTCCCGCCGCACTCCTTAGCCAGAGTGATTGTGATTAGCCATGGGTGTTGAAGTGCATGCGAAGTACCGACCAGGTGCTGTGCTTGTACAGTACAGAGGCCATGATGTAATGAGAACGATGAGGCTGTTCACACAGGTAGCAGTGATACACTCGAATGCTCTTAGAATTGCACTAGGCGCGACACTAAAATTTCGTGGATGTGATTGCACATATGTCGGAAGCACTGTTCGTTGTCACTGCACAGTTTGCTACTGGAGCAATTGTGGATCGTTGCATAATAATTAATGCGTAGTTGAGGCTTGGATAGAAAACTTCGTGCATTCACACGATCGTCCCTCTGCTTACCTTTCGGACACGCAGTCTGCTTGCAGCTAAGATGGCAGGCAGATTGGCGTCTGTAGTACCAGCGAGCAATGTCTTGGTGTTTGTGTGATTTTTCCTCATTGACACGAGCCCTCTTGGCTAACGACAAAGACACATCCCATGTTGCTCGCTTGCAGGACAGCTGACAGCAGCGAGAGGGGTGTGTCGCAGCTTGTCTGACGTGCCAAAGCAGGCAGCAGCTACGTGTTGTGGCGGCTTCACAGGTGGGCATGGTGCAAGGCATCAGGATGCACAAAGGTGGCATCTGCACAATGGATGCTAATACGTGCGCCACCCACTTTTCAACTGGGATGCCGAAAACATTGAAGACTGCCGCCAGTGGCCGAGTTTTACAGGCGGAGTTTCAAGGCAGGTCGTGAGCAGTCGGGTCAGCAACTTCGCTCAAAGCATCGGGACATCAGTGCTCGCAACAACCACTGGTGGGTGGAGTGGCTTAGCCAGATATGTTCTGCTTGGCGTCACAGCAATGCTCAAGGCAGGGATTTAGATATCAGCTGTCAGAGTCGGCTGTTTATTATTATATCATCTCCTATGGAGGTGCCATCGTGGCACCCGATGACTGGTTGTCTGCTGCATGCTCACTGTCGTCGATCGGTGCATTGTCTCTGGCAAGGCACCAATCACACTGGAATGAGTTCGTGGCTACTTCGTATGTCGCACATACTTAAGTTGACAGTTTGTCTGTCGGCCAAGTCAGTGAGCAGCCTGTACAGCATGTTGTGAGTATAGTGTGGCTGATATGTAGACAAGAGGAAGAACGAAGGCTGNAGTCAGTGAGCAGCCTGTACAGCATGTTGTGAGTATAGTGTGGCTGATATGTAGACAAGAGGAAGAACGAAGGCTTTCGACAGAGTATAGCCATTCGGCGGAGTACAGCCAGATGTCTGTAAGAAAAGAGACTGCGGCGATTAGACAGAGACCATCAAAATTGAGGGCTGTGAAGAGGTAGGAACCCTGAAAAGAGAAGGTGGCGATGTGGCAGGCGTCTTGAAAATAGAAGGTAGTATGAAGATAGGTGGTCCGAAACAAAAAGGTGGTGTATAGCCAAAAGTTTGTACTATTCGAGTTGGACAACAAAATTGTTTGTTGTTTACTGTGACAAGTCCTGTGTACTTCAGTTCACCACACAGTTTGCACTGCACAGTCTTCTAGTTAAAAACGAATCTCATTTTCAATTTGTTGAACACACGCACTTAATACTGGCATGGTTGCTCGACTNAGTCAGTGAGCAGCCTGTACAGCATGTTGTGAGTATAGTGTGGCTGATATGTAGACAAGAGGAAGAACGAAGGCTGTCGACAGAGTATAGCCATTCGGCGGAGTACAGCCAGATGTCTGTAAGAAAAGAGACTGCGGCGATTAGACAGAGACCATAANGCGGAGTACAGCCAGATGTCTGTAAGAAAAGAGACTGCGGCGATTAGACAGAGACCATCAAAATTGAGGGCTGTGAAGAGGTAGGAACCCTGAAAAGAGAAGGTGGCGATGTGGCAGGCGTCTTGAAAATAGAAGGTAGTATGAAGATAGGTGGTCCGAAACAAAAAGGTGGTGTATAGCCAAAAGTTTGTACTATTCGAGTTGGACAACAAAATTGTTTGTTGTTTACTGTGAAAAGTCCTGTGTACTTCAGTTCACCACACAGTTTGCACTGCAGAGTCTTCTAGTTAAAAACGAATCTCATTTTCAATTTGTTGAACACACGCACTTAATACTGGCATGGTTGCTCGACTNAGTCTTCTAGTTAAAAACGAATCTCATTTTCAATTTGTTGAACACACGCACTTAATACTGGCATGGTTGCTCGACTAAATTGTCAGCTGTTGGACAGGGTTATTGAACCTCGCTGCAGCCTCTCCTGCATTCAGGTGGGGGAGGTTAATTGGCCTGAGCAGCAATAAGGGTGAGCAGATGTGCACGATATGCTGACTCCCGATCGATAATCCACCCTGGGTGGAAGGGAAGTGAAGGGGTGGTGTTGCAGTGCACTTGATGCCTTCTCACTGTGTTTTGTTGATGGAGGGGGTGGTTTCCAACTCACATGCACCCATGCTGCCATCTGCCGCCACACTGTCTGGCCTGGAGGTGTGAGTGGGGTGATGCTCTCACAAAATTGCAGCAGTTGGACCCGTTACCAACTCTTTTGTCCGGCATGGTTGGTGGCATGGCTAGCTGAAGGGGGTCCATGTTGACAAAGCTTTCCCATTCTGATGCTGGACTTTCTGGGGCTGGCACCACTCCCTGACGATGTGGATACTTGAAGTTTAGTTTTATGAAATATCCAGGAAATTTTAAATGTTGGCAGAAAACAGGATTTATGCAGGAAATTTCTGACACATGAAAATTTATCATGTAACAAGGATAGGCTTCCTCTTAGGTAGGAAATAAGCCACTTGGAACGGGGAAACTTGGCAGCAGGAAAAAGTATCGTAGGAGATTGGAAGGTTATCGGGTTTTTAGCCACAGAGAAGGGTGACACTTGATGAGAGGAAAGTGTCGTAGGAGATTGGTTAGGTATTAGATTTAGCCAGATGAAAGGGCGACACTTTATAGGATGTCATAGCCTCAGGAGCAGGGTAAAAAGGATTTTAATTAACAGTGGTGGTTTCCATGTTGTTATAATTGGAATATTTTATGGGTGCCAGCTCGGACAGAGCGCGATATCTTTCTCAGAGGGGGGTCGATGGCTCATGTAGCTTCCTCTGATGTGGTGATGTCGAAGAACTGATGGTATCCAATTATGCCTGACTGAATGAGAGTGCAAGCACTACTAACATTATGTGAGAATGTTGATGGGCCTTCTCACATGCCAGAAAACACCAATAGGTCAATACAGCAGTTTATGATTATGGTTATGCAGTTGATAGAGCACCCAACATTGATATCGCTGTGAAGCAGCAACAGTGAAAAAACACAGACTTGCATTTTCACTGGTTCTACTTACCAAATAACTCTCATAAGAGGCATTTAAGTTGGTATAATGGCTCTGGTGCACTGCCAACCTACACTGATAAACAGGCACATGGCCGATGCGAATTAGTTGTAGTTTATTCTCCAGTGCGATTTGAGCTGGCGGGTTGGGAGCGACTCAGTTTTCGAGCTAACAAAATATTATTAAATTCCAAACCAAATTATAACTATTCAGAATTAGGTGATTGGCACAAAAAGTGTTGAAGGCCTGCAAATACATGGCACATGGCTGCTTTCGACTAATACTCGAAACCAACTAAAATAATATGGCGGAGACTGCCTGGACCCCCAGTAAAATGTGTNTGGCTGCTTTCGACTAATACTCGAAACCAACTAAAATAATATGGCGGAGACTGCCTGGACCCCCAGTAAAATGTGCGCCAAATTATTAGAAAAAAAATGTTTTAAAAATACTAACAAATAAGCTCACACGCAATTACCCTTCACAAGAAAACATGATAGACCCTTCTTATTAATTTGTGTGAGCAAATCACATAAGGAAATAAAATATGTTGCCACAAAAAAAATAAGCAACATTATCTTAATTACAGTTGGTGCTGTCTCTCCCAGTCTGTTGCATGATTACATATATTGCGGATAAATTTGGCACTAGATTTAATTAATGAAAAAAATTAATTACAACCTTAATTTCCAAAATTATAGGGTGGCGATGGGTACCTCATGTTGGACGAGTCCGTTATTTCACTAGGAGAGGTGTTAGCAGCCATGCTCGATTACATAAAAAAGGAAGCTCNCTCATGTTGGACGAGTCCGTTATTTCACTAGGAGAGGTGTTAGCAGCCATGCTCGATTACATAAAAAAGGAAGCTCTCAAAGATGACTTTGTTATTTAACACTGCTTCTTTGTGGTGTTATGCTTTTACTGTTGACACTGTGCTGTTCCACACTTTCAGTGCACGCACAACACACACACGGGGATGAAAACATGGAATGAAAGGGACACATGTGGGGTTTCGGGAACATTGGAAGTGCTGTGTCCCCCTTGCTACATTAATTTCCATAGTTGTGCTTTCACTGGGGACTTCTCTTGGTGATGTTGATCGACCCGAATTGTCACACTCTCAAAATTTTGTTTCTTGAGGGCAATAAATTGGGATTTCTACCTGACTTCAGTGATTCCTATGAGGTATCGCTGATGGGGTGCACTCTGACACATGTAGCTGGCATTGGAGTCAGGCAGGCTGGCCGCCTTGTTTGGGTTGACTCATCCCCAGTAGAGAGCACGTCGTAACTGTCCTGGTTTAGCGGGTCAAATGGGCTAACGGATGAGGGGTGCGGCTCACATCACAGTTGCATCATGACATCACAAAATGAGAGCCAATCACAAAGAGTATTTCATCCCAATCACTCTGAACTTTGATCAAGATATCTACGATTGGAAATCATCAAGTTACGTTTGTGCCACACTTTGTATTTGGAACTCGGATGCAACTGAGGTTCATGTTCAATTTAATATCATAGGATCTCGGTTCAGAATATTAATTGGTGCAACTGGACACTACTAATCACTGCTGATGAAAACATAAAAAGAGCACAAAACAAATAGTATTGATAAACATTTCACATTCTGAGTGTCGATTCTGTTTATAAGCATCTGTTCCGATATTTTTATGTAATTGATAAAAAAATTTGGTATTTAAATAATAATAAAAGCAAGCATAATTATTTAAAACAAACATTATATTTAGCAAAGATACAATTATGTAAAAATTTTCTTTTACAATTAAAAACATCAAACTTGATACTTATAAATGTTAATACAACTTTTCAATTTTTTTGCTTAAAAAGCCAGAACTGCGAGGCTGGTTTTGGAACACAGTTAGATAATATTCTGGAATCTTCCTTTAGTAGAGGAAGTGCACAATAAGTGGACACCCGGTTTGCTTTTGGCCAATTCACCACTTATCGAGTCCAATATTATATAAAAGCAAAACAAAAAACAAAAATCTGTTCATCAAATTTTGAAAATAAAAATGATGTTAAAAACGTTTCTATACCATTAATTTTTAATTTTTAAAACATGTTATTATTGGCATTTGAGAAAAAGTGATCCATTAGTGGACCACCTATGTTTGTCCTAAAGTGGACCCCCTCATTTCCCCAATGTTTCTTCAATTTTCTCAAAAAGTATTTAATTATGTACACAAATCACATAGTAATTGTCTTTTCCAACCCTGCGCAATCCACACTGGTCCAATCACTACACATGATGCACTTCACCCACTGTTCTCCGCTGGTATCACTTGACCAAAGCTGGCTGCAATACATTCAGCATCCTCCTCAGTATGGTCCTCACCCAGTCCAAGAAAATCCACTCGTTAAATAAGAGAAACTGAGACACTGCATTAATGCAAAGTGTTTGTTGATCCATGGACGACACTGTGCATGCTAATGCAGAGGTTACGGTGGAGTTCAGTGTTACAATGGCAGACCACGTTAGTCTTTTAATGTATTACTGGGTTATTTATGCCTATATTAATAGACAAATATTTGAAAGTAACAGTATTTTCATGAATATAAGTCAACACAAAAATTATTTTCAAATTATGTATAATTGCAAAACAATTACCTTTAAATATATAAATAACATTCGTGTTTCCGATACCTCTAGAGGGCAGCACCTCATAGACGAAAATGGTAGCTATAAAGGTTATAACGATATGACATCTATATTGAATGTTCCAGTAAAACATTAATGTTGTGTTTATTTGCATTATATTAGGCAAGAAACAGGAATGTTTGAGCCGACAGTTGATTTGCATGAAATAATGGACTATGTCTGCGATTTTATATGCTCATTTGTTGAAAGTTTCGAAATTAATTATTTTGCATTTGATGGAGGGCGATATTATTTTGCCACAAGTCTTCATCAAATCGTGTTAAAAATGACATGTTTCATTCTCAGATATTTACTATGCAACTCAGTTATCATAATGAATCGTATATTTTCGGGAAATGGCAAACTATTTGAGAACTGCATTCTCAGTCTTATAGATTATGCTGAAACATTATTACATATGTGCATTTTTGTATCACATTAATTTTTTTTACTCTAAAAGGGCCTTTTTACAAGATCAAATTTATTAACTTCGATTTTNGCATTTTTGTATCACATTAATTTTTTTTACTCTAAAAGGGCCTTTTTACAAGATCAAATTTATCAACTTCGATTTTTATTGAATTCAACTCATTGAATGATATATGACCTCAAACGAACGTCATAATCGAGGCCATTTTGTCTTTCAACGTCTTGAATGTCTCGTTTTCCTTCAAGATTTTATTTTTTAATACGATCTATATTTTCTTGAATCAAAAATTTCCATCGCCAATCCCAGCTTTTCTGACAATGTTAATGGAAGTTATCTCGTAATAATAGAGTTGTGTGCACACATTTGAAGTTATGACAAAATAAAGACACATATTTTATAAAAGGTAAATGTACAATAATACAAAGAATATATGTTGTGGTTTAACCAATTATTTTCGTCTCTTGCATGAATCGTAGATACTTCTGAAAATTTGTTTTTGGTATTTTTTTTAACTTGGTTCCATTAAAAAGTTTGTGATAAATTTTCGTGTGGAGACATGAAATATTATTGAATGTAATTAATTGAAAGTCAAAAGAAGAGATTTTTTTATTTCAATAAATTGAATTCAAGTAATTGGATTCAATGTGAAATTGCCATAATGAAGGAGATTAGATGAATCACTTTTTAGTCAACTGGCATACTAGGTGAACAAATATTTTGTTCACTTTTTACTCATTTGTTACTAACTTAGTTGGTTATATTTTAAAGCATTTCTTGTTTAATTGAAGTAAAAAAAATTATTATTGCAACTTTGTACCCCGCGATTTCTCTGTTTTTAATAATATTTCACACTCTTTATTTAACAGCATTTGTACTTTTTTCTTCGGTATTTGTGTTCTGACACACATTGACACAAATACTTTAAATTTATTTGCGTAGTGTTATACATCGAACCTGAATTATCTTTCTTCAAGTGAGTTAGTGAATTTATGGGGGAAAACATTTTACAAAGTCTCAGAAATCTCTGGTTTATAAATATTACATTTTATTTACCGCAGTTTGTTATATCAGGAAAGGTTTTTTATACCTTATACAATACATATTTGCATCGCTAGACGTCAGCCACCTTACTCGAAAAAGCAAATTGTAATCAGACTCTTAAACTTCTGAATTTTATAAAAACTATACATGAAATCAATACATTAAAAAATGTAACCTCCAAATTACTATCTTATAAATGTAATTATAGCATACAAGAGGGTTTTTATGTTACTCTAGTTTGAATTAGTAATACTTGTTTTTTTTATTCTGTGTTGAGTTCAGTATTTGAATATATTTAACAACTGTAATACGACCCCTGAATAACAACTGTCCTGGTACATAAGGTGCTAGTAAAGTGTCTTAATTTATTTCAACTTTTATTCACAAACGCCACACTGTGAAATGACCGGAGAATAACTGCGAGGAAGGACTCTAATCTTGCAGAGAGCCGCAAGGCCTTGCTGACTAATGCGAGGTTGACAATTAGCAACCGCTAGGTTGTAGGGACTCGCCGACATACTACACGCGAATTTTACTAGCCACTTGCAGACAACACTACATGTTCTACAGACATTATGTAACTATAACACGACATTCAGGCAACTGGAAAAGGGGGGGGGGAGGAGAATTCAATCCCTCACCTATACACCAACACACAAAATTATCAAGATAGAAAAAGCATTTAACAGCTCTACATATGAGCCTGGAACCCAGCTCAAACATAAACACAGCAATGATTTGTCCCAAGTATGTCGGGCTGCAACTATATTTGCAAACCCACTTAACGAGTTACTGAAACTTAGTTTCTCGGTCTTGTAACAGCACAGCCTTCCGGGGGTATATGAGAGATTGGTGGCATTATCAACATAAAAGTGGTTAATAACTATAATCTGGATAGGCTATCGGCTGTATACAGCCAGACCTTGCATATTACGACCTCTGAATTGCAACGGAATATCTATCAGTAAGTAATTCAGAAGTGCCAAAGACACTTGGTTATTTTTACCGTATATTGGTAATAGAATATTTCTTAAAAGTGCAGAAAAAAGTTAAAATTTAGGTTCGTCGTGGTGGTAAAGTGTATTATGTTTTTGGTTTTAGATAGAGGGAGGCTATTGTTTTTCTATTTTTACAATACATTTTGATTAAACACCGGTTTCCTTCATGAAATAGGTTATTTCTTGAGATCACAGAATAGAAAGTGGGCAAAAAAGTATGTTATGTTTAGTATTATGTAGGCTATTGTATGAAGAAAATAGAGATACTATGTTTACAACATGTGATTTAAAATAAGATAGGACAGAAAACGTGAGTTATTGAAGCATTTATGTATCACATTTGGGTACTAGCAACATACTGAATCCAGTTTATTCAGTAAGTCAGCCGCATTTGTAGTGTACTTTTCATTTCAGAATACAACAGAGGAGGAAATAATTGTTAATTACAGCAGAACTGCAAAAGACAACCTCAGAGGCAAAAGTATTTATCCCTTAAGAGAGATGCAAAGAAATATGCCACAGTGCATCATCAACCACTCGGGTAAATAGGAGGTGGGCCAGTTACTGTCTTTAAAAGTAATCCTATTATTGAGCACTTAAAGGAAATTATACAGCTGGCTGCGGAGGGGCTGGAGAGCAAGTTTGACTGTGGCAGGGGATGTTGTAATATCGGCTTCTACTGCAAATGAAATGGCAATATGCAAACTGTTGAGGCAAGGCAAGATTCATAACAGGATATTAAATTCAGTGATTGTATTTTAAGAGTAAACCAGTACCAAAATATGTTTAAACAATAAAAGAGTAATAGTTTTATCATGGCCCCCCACATCTTTCCTGGAGCCCTGTTGCCAGACACTGTGGCGGGCCTCCAATTGTTTAGCAATAATTTCTTTTTTGAACACCTTTTTTGTGCCCCGCGTGCCGCGTCTGACCAGTGGCCCTAGATCTGGTAAAGAAAAGCTCATCAAGTACTAACAAAATACCTCGGTCTTTCCCTTAATAAATAACATCTTGTAATCTGATAAGCATTTCACTGCTAGGCCTAGGCCCTAGAGTTATTGAGAAACTGTATAAACATTAACATTATAATGTACACCGATTTAAAAAAAAGAGAAAGTATTAAGTAATAATTTTAATGGTTACTTTAAATTAATACAATACTGACAAATTTTTGTTATATTATTAAACACACTTAAGATATCAAAAAAATAAATCAAACAAACTTTATGAAGCTTAAGGCTTTACTGGTGTTTAGTTCAAGTTCAATGTTCAACTCAAGTAGCAGTAAACAACACTTTCCTTGCTTTCTTCTGTGCAAATTGATTAATAACGTGCGAAAAGTCTACACTCTTTGCAAGTTCGTTCTCAATGACTAAAACTGCAAGACTATTAAGTCTGTCCTGAACTGTTCTATTTCTCTGCCACGTCTTCCGTGAATTTGTTAATTTGCTGAATGACCTTTCTGCAGATGATTCTGTCACGGGCACAGTACAAAAAAAGTTTCAGAGAAATACAAAAGTTTACAAACAGAAATTGAAGTTTTTGGTCATAAATAGATTGCAGAATAAATAAGACATTTTTTTCTGCACCAAACACAGTCGAATAAATCTTTTTCATGTGCAGAATTTCCTCCAAAATGTCCTCAGACAAATCATTTTGAAATTTCTGCACAAGTGTTTTCACTTTTGACTTCAATTTTTCTTCTTCAATGTCCATAGAGTTCAACCCTGGTGAAAACAGGTCACAGATGTTTTCAACAGCAAATAATCTTGTTCGGATATCAGCCATTATTAAGTCTAACACAGAGTACATGACCGAAACTTTGAAGGTAACTTCTTGCGTACTTCCACTGCCGGATCCATCCTTATTTTTCCTTATTACTGCAGTCTGTCTTTGTACAAGATCTGAAGAAATAGAGATGTCTACTTCCGTGGCAACTAGTTTCACTTCTGTAATAACATCATCAGAAGAATTACGCAGCATTTGTAACTCATCTAGCAAATGTTTTATGAGGTTGCATTCAACGTTTAATGTTATTCCCTAGCTTTGAATAACCACATTTATCTCATCAATGCAGGCAAGAACTTTATGCCAAAATGCTGTCATCACCAATCCTTTAAATGAGTTGAAGTACTTCTTTAACCCCACAACTGTGTTAAAGGCATTTGGAGGTCGGTTTGACTTCATGGAGTTTTCTGAGAATAAATCCAACACTTTCAAAACACCAATATAGTGCTTAATTATTGGTCTTACAGCTTGAATCCGTTCGCTTTATCTAGTTTGTGAAAGACTTTGAAGGGACATATGAATGTTCTGTTTTAATATTTCCCATCGAGCAGGGCTGCTTGCAAAAAAGGAATTTAGAATTTCCAAGCTCCCAAACAATGTCAGCACATCTGTGTTAATTTTGGCAGCGTTTACACCTACTCGATTCAGTGAATGTGCTCCACAGAGTGAAAAAACTACCAAATTGTTTCTTTTTCAATGATTCTGCTCTGGACTCCTTTTACGTCTCCTCTCATATCGGAAACGTTGTCATAGCCTTGAGCGCGGCAATCATCCAACGATATTTTGAGTTCATTCAAAGTTGAAACATATTCATGTGTGATTGCCTCTCCTGTTTTTTCATTAAAATTCATGAACTTGATAAATCTTTCATTTACTTTAAATTTGTTGGTTTTTTCATCATGATTGACCAAACGTAAGAGCAAAACATTTTGTTCCTCATGTGAAATATCAGGGTGTGCATCTACTATAATTCCATAATAAATAGCAGTTTCCCTTTGCTTAATGATGGCTTGAAGAAGTGTGTCACCACATATACTTATAAATTCATTTTGTGAATACCAAGAAAGGTAATGCGCTTGGCATTTCATGTTCTTTCCTTCTAACTGTTGTTTCTTTATTTTTGCTAGGTGTTCTCGAGCAATGTCCTCATATTTACCAATAAGCTCAAGTATACCTAAGAAGATCCGTTGTGAACATCTCCAATTGAGCTGGTTTCACCTTGAAAGGCCAATCCTCTAGACGATAGAAATAAAGTAACATCTAAAATTTGTTGCAGAATTGCCTTCCATTTCGTTTCTTCACATTGTATCTGCTGTTACAAGTTCTTATCAACACCTTGTCCTTTCAGAGACAGTTCCAACGACTTCCATTGTAAATAGTTGGCCTTATGCACAGGGTTATTCTCGTGTTTGGGTAAAATATTGTACAGCCTTTTCCAAGCATTTGTCTTCGGACTAAATCCTTCTTTTACTAACATGCTGGTCGTAGCCATAATTTAAAAGAGTTTACATGGAAGACAATGAAGTGATTCTTCTGTTGCACTCCATAACAACCATTCCCGAGGAAACTGATGACGTGTTCTTCTATCCACTGTTTTGGAGTAGAGTAGGGACTTCTGAAACTTTTTTCCACTGCAATCTACAGAAAACATTCGAGACAAATTTTCTATAGCAACAAAGCCAGTGTATGAAGTAACAACAAGTTGTCTTAATTGGTATGTTATTGTTCCTGGCCAGGTTCCTGGATCGTCGTAATTCACATTCGTATTAAAAGGTGTAGAGTTAGCTTCTAGTTTAGAAGCATTAGGTGCAGGATCATCAGTCTGACAGTAGTTTTTAGAATTTAAATTTAATTGAAACTCAGCTCCTTGAGAGTCTTCTTTCTTTTGACCATCTTTCATGTCTAATAAAGTAGAAGCTTCTACTGTAGAAGCTGTAGCATTACGATTAGACTCTGACATAGCAACAATATTTTTCACATATTCAATGTCTTCTTTAAAAAGCTTTGTTATAGACTGTCGTCCTACTGTTACTTTTGCTTCTCTTGCTGCTTGGATTTTCCTTTTTTGTGAACCATATTTATACTTATAAAATAGTCCGGACATGATTCAAAATGAGTATGAGTAGAAGACAAAATCTGGAAAAATAAAAATAAATAGTAAAACAGAAAGGACACAGGTAAATAGTAAAACAGAACCAAATTAACCCAAATACATCTAATGCAAATAATTCCAAAATTGAGGTATATTATACTGACGTCAAACGTTATTTATTTATGTAAACATTGCCGAATCTATGTGCTTATGTTATGTAAGAATATTAGGTGTACAATATGCAATGAGTAATACTACTTTTTGTACAGGCCTACTTAATTTTGTGTTGAATAATTTTTTGATTATCCAAAAATATATATGTTATAGGCTAATTACTCTACATTAGTACGGTAACACGATGAAACGTATTAAATCTTATTAGTCGTTGAAATTTACCGTGGAGCGAATAGTTGATGGTAAATCGCAGCCACCGGCCAGTGTTTAGTCGTGTATGTGCAAGGCAAGGCATGCTTGGATCCAGGTGAAAAAGCCCTTTCCTTCCTTCTCACATGAACAAGAATATATTCAAGCTTATGGAATCCAAGGCGATAAACGCAATAATACACTCAATAAGTAAACTTGATAATATTGGAAACTGTGAACTCGGTAAAAGAGAGATCTCGGCACACGAGAAATGAGATGTTGTCTGGTTGGAGGCATTCGTCGTAGTGAGAGAGTGAAAGTGTCTGCAGTGTGGTGGGGAAACTAGTACGGATTAATCCGATAGGGGCGCGGATACATTTCCTCAGGCAACGAGAAATAATAAAGGAATGGCGCTTTAAGTTAGGCTTGAAATCACATGTTGGCGATTTTTGTCCAACGATTTTTAATATAATTTTTATAAAAGATAATATTATTTTTAAAAAATCCAACCCTGGCCAGGCCCCTAAAGAGCCCGGGCCCTGTTGCTCTGGCAACACTAGCAACACACTTGTGAGGGCCATGAGTTTTATCTAGAAAATAATTAAAGAATAATATGAATTTGGCACAATGGAATGAAAACATGTCAAAATAATCCGCATGTTTATCTGCAAATCGCAGATTAATTAAGTCATACATCACCTGTATATTAATTGTTATGAAAAGCGTAAATAATTTGTGAAATGGCCTATGAAACTGTGCTTAGATATTAGGATAAATTTATTACAGATTAAGTAATGCACAAGGAATACATAGGAAATACAGTAATGCAACAAGTTAACGATAAATCATGTACCGCCACTGTGGAAGACATGGCGGCTTATATGGTCAGAGTTAATGTCCCCCAGGCACCGACTATAAGGTGCGTGGAGGTTGCAGGTTTGGTAATGAGGTAGACTATGACTGTGGTATTTTGAAGTACGAATATATTGTCTCGTGTCTATATTCACAAATACACAACATAAAAACTTGAGAGGTGCGGTACTGTGCTAGTTTGGTTACTCGGATTTACTGGGCGAATTCTTGGTTGAGTGGGGCTTCTGTGACGGTGATTGTCATACTTAACTCAGTGGTGAGTGCTGTCAGCTATGGTGGGCAAGCTCCGGCGGTGTGGTTGGCCTTGGCAAGGCCGCAGTTGCTGTCAGCTCACTGTGGTGCTGTTCTAACGACGTGTGGCCGGGGGTCCGATTTCCCCCCGGCCAAAATGGCGCGGCTGACTTCTCTCTGCTCGAACTGACGTCTCTCGGCGGTCGATCTGAACTAACTGACTGTCCGACGCGGTGATAAGCAACTTACTGACCCGGGCGGTAGTAATCGACTGACCCCCTAATGATGCGGCTGACGGACGTGGCCGGGTTCCGATATCCCGGCCTTAGTAACTGTTGTACTGACTTACTCTCTGCTCGAACTGACGTCTCTCGGCGGTGAAGATGAACCAACAACTGCCCCGATATGACTGCCTGACGTACCCGATATTACTGACCCCCTCCTATTCTTGGAAAGGGGTTTTTATACACGCCCGCCTTTGTCCTGAATTGGCGGCACGTGGCGCCTTGTAGGGGAGGGAAGGGGGTGAGAGGGGTGAAGTGGAAGACGCCTAACCAAGCCTTCCAACACACGTGTCCTCGTTTCTGAAGGTTTGGCGGGGGGGATAATACCTACTGTCGTCAGCGATACTTCCGCGGTGCGTATTTACTGCGTTCAGGCGAACTACACCGGATTATTTGCTGATGACTCAAGAAAGCCCTGCACTCTCAACAGATCTCCCGGCGGGTAGGGACGTACGAAGATGAAGGGTGGAGGGAGGGGAGGGGAAGGCCTTCGCTTCAGCTCCATGTGTCCCGAAATTTTCCACCTGCCTGTGGTTCCACATGCCGCCTGGAAGGCGCCTAGCGAAGTGCGCGAGGCGGGGGTGGTGTGAGGGGGTGATGGATGTGAGCAAATGTCGTGCTATAATCCCTAAACCGGCACGCAACAAAGTGATGCATGAATTACAAATGTACATATGACACCATCCTTGGTAATAATACATTTGAAAGCTTATGCTAAAAATATCACTATCTGGTATGCTTCATCCATGTGTTTGCCATAATGTCCGAACTAAAATTTCTAAATAGCATAGACAATAGAGAGGAAATCCNGTATGCTTCATCCATGTGTTTGCCATAATGTCCGAACTAAAATTTCTAAATAGCATAGACAATAGAGAGGAAATCCCTTTCTGCATGCCAACAAATACAGGGGAGGGACAAAATAATATGAACACCATGCAATATAGTACATTTTGTTGCATTTTGGCAACACCGTTTCCGTGTAAATAATGCGACGCGTATGTATTGCACAGTTTACANATAGTACATTTTGTTGCATTTTGGCAACACCGTTTCCGTGTAAATAATGCGACGCGTATGTATTGCACAGTTTACGTGTCAAGTCTTGTAGGTTATATTTCAGTGTATTATACGCTTTGTTCTGCGACGGTTGAAAAAAGCGATCAGTGAAATGTGTGATCGCTCAGACTTCGAAAGAGGGCTAATCGTTGGTGTTCGGTTAGCGGGAGNATAGTACATTTTGTTGCATTTTGGCAACACCGTTTCCGTGTAAATAATGCGACGCGTATGTATTGCACAGTTTACATGTCAAGTCTTGTAGGTTATATTTCAGTTTATTATACGCTTTGTTCTGCGACGGTTGAANACGTGTCAAGTCTTGTAGGTTATATTTCAGTGTATTATACGCTTTGTTCTGCGACGGTTGAAAAAAGCGATCAGTGAAATGTGTGATCGCTCAGACTTCGAAAGAGGGCTAATCGTTGGTGTTCGGTTAGCGGGAGCGTCTGTGACGAAAACAGCTGAATTGTTTAACGTTTCATGAGCGACAGTATCCACGGTAATGACAGCATACATAAAACATGGTAAAACATCATCGGCGAAGAGGAATAGTGGGCGAAACCCAAAGTTAACTAACAGAGACCGATGAACATTAAAAAGAATTGTGGCCAGACAACATAAAACTACCATGGCAAAAGTGAGAGCAGAACTCAACACTCACTTGAGTAATACTGTTTCGACAAAAACAGTACGGTGGGAGCTCCACAAAGCTAACATTACTGGAAGGGCTGAAATTGCGAAATCCTTTATAATGGAAGCCAACGCTAAGCTGCGAAAGAAGTGGTGCCACGATTATAAAACCTGGACACTTGATGATTGGAAGAATTTGTTATGGTCCAATGAATCATCATTTACATTGTTTCCTACAAACGGCCGGGTTTATGTATGGAGAACCCCAAAAGAAACCTACGATCCGGACTGCCAGCTTCCTACAGTCAAGCATGGGGGAGGTTCCGTTATGATTTGGGCGGCTATATCGTGGTATTCAGCTAGTCCTCTCATTCACATCACTGGCCGGATTACTGCGAATGAATATCTCGACATCCTCAATGATGAAGTTCTTACTATGACTAGCATATTGCTGCCAAACACTGCCATATTCCAATATGATAGTGCGCCCATACACACAGCCAAAAAGGTTCAGTCTTGATTTGAGGAACAGCAGAATATCATCAAGCATCTTCCCTGGTCAGCACAATCGCCAGACCTCAACATAATTGAACCGTTATGGGGAGTTTTAGAGCAGAGAGTGAGAAGCAGATTTCCATCTCCAACATCATTGAAAAAATTGGCGGATGTTTTGGTACAAGAGTGGGACAACATTCCGCTGGAAACTATTCAGACACTCTACGAATCTATTCCGCAAAGAATTGCAGCTGTTCTAGAAGCAAATGGTGGCCCGACNTGGAAACTATTCAGACACTCTACGAATCTATTCCGCAAAGAATTGCAGCTGTTCTAGAAGCAAATGGTGGCCCGACACCTTATTAATAAATAAATAGTGTGTATATGTCAGGTGTTCATATTATTTTGTCCATCCCCTGTATTGCACTGAAGTACTCTTCATTTAAAACCAACTTCAAATAAATGAAAAATTGCATTTAGTCTGAAAATTGATACAATTTTGCTGCCGTACTTACAAATACAAATTTCAATACAAATTATGGGCTCAGGAATTATCGGTAGCTAACTTGGGAAAATTGACATCAAGTTACATTAAACTCCTCAGTATTCAGTTTACAATAGACCAGTTCACACATAAATCGAGGCATATTTTTAAAGTTTATAGTTATATGTCTCTGGGTTTGTCACAGTATTAAATTTCCATTTAGCAGTCAGTTCAAATGTCCCTAAATGACAAAATGACAAGTCTTTCCTGTATGAGCTGCACAGTTTTTGATTTGATGGTGTTTCCTAGGGTTCCAGTTAATCAGTTAGAGAGTTTGTATTAGCACGAGACTTGAGGTATACCTCAAGGCATGGTCATAGACCCGCACTGGTAATCCTGCACCCATTGGACATCGCAGTTACTGCAATGGTGTGTCTTGGCCCATCAGAAGGCCAAAAATTATGCATAACACTTTAAAGCACTGCAAAACTTACATGAGGCACTACTGGCCGAATAGGTAACGGGGCCCATCGCCCTTAAATCCGCCATTAGGTGACCAGGAAATAATGTACTCACACAGATGTGTATCTGGTTTCACNGGGGCCCATCGCCCTTAAATCCGCCATTAGGTGACCAGGAAATAATGTACTCACACAGATGTGTATCTGGTTTCACACTGTAGTATTAAATCCAGATTTTCACTTACACTTTTTGCATGGAAAATGCCCCATTCTACTTTATGTGGACAAAGGCTCGGAAGAGCACAAGAAAACTATAGTGATAAAATGACTGGAAGGTTGTGAATCTATACTGGGGGTGTGAATGCACAGGAGATATTAAATAAATTAACAAGGTTAAAGACATACAGTTGGACTATTGCTGCTATCATGAGTGTTACAAAAAAATGAAATCCCCGGACTTGCTAAAATGCATAGAGCCACTTATGCCCACTACAATGGACTTACTCATCTTTGCGCGAGCGCCACCGATGCTGGGCACTGCTCTCACCAAAAACAATTTCTCTCACATATTCTCTAAAGAATAAAACTGTGCAATACATGTTACTCTGCATAGCATTGTGATCCACACACTTATTTCCCTTCAACTTAATTGCTTCATNGGGGCCCATCGCCCTTAAATCCGCCATTAGGTGACCAGGAAATAATGTACTCACACAGATGTGTATCTGGTTTCATACTGTAGTATTAAATCCAGATTTTCACTTACACTTTTTGCATGGAAAATGCCCCATGCTACTTTATGTGGACAAAGGCTCGGAAGAGCACAAGAAAACTAAAGTGATAAAATGACTGGAAGGTTGTGAATCTATACTGGGGGTGTGAATGCACAGGAGATATGAAATAAATTAACAAGGTTAAAGACATACAGTTGGACTATTGCTGCTATCGTGAGTGTTACAAAAAAAATGAAATCCCCGGACTTGCTAAAATGCATAGAGCCACTTATGCCCACTACAATGGACTTACTCATCTTTGCGCGAGCGCCACCGATGCTGGGCACTGCTCTCACCAAAAACCATTTCTCTCACATATTCTCTAAAGAACAAAACTGTGCAATACATGTTACTCTGCATAGCATTGTGATCCACACACTTATTTCCCTTCAACTTAATTGCTTCATNAAAACTGTGCAATACATGTTACTCTGCATAGCATTGTGATCCACACACTTATTTCCCTTCAACTTAATTGCTTCATAGGCTCTTTATTTGCCTCAAAATGTCTGCTGGAAATTAATGATAGAAAAAATACTTTCGTCGCTTTCGTCGTCACCATAGTGTGACTAGCTGGCAAAGGGATCGATGAGCGACTGTTTGTTTTCCGTGGGAGGGGGTGTTGGAGAATTTATGTTGTAATTATGCTTGCAGGTGCCACCTAGCATAATCCAGTTAGGGCAGAGAACAGAGTTCTCTCAGGGTGGATGGTCTGATTGGCAAGTGCCCTCGGGTGCAATACGTACACAGACTGCATAGTTAGGATATCAGGAGCTACAACGCGAACTGCAACTGATATTGTTTAGGCACTGGAGTGTGCACATTTTCTCTTGTGCTGTGATGCAGCGCTGCCTAGCAATGTTAGTTGCTACTTGGATGGAAAACATGAGGTTCACTAGGAATTTCATTTACTAAGCGAGAAAATACAGTCCATGCAGCGGCGCAAAGTTACAAACAGTTGCACAAATAAACACTCGCTCCCACTTGTCTCTGAGCTCTTGTGAAACGGAAGAACTCAACGTTTTAGAACACTAGGAAAACCAAAGTCGAAGTGGCCCATAATGTGGTTGGGGTTATCACACACCTGCAGAGTCAGCTGCATCCGAAAATGTACTGTTTACACCCCCTTGTACCATATTGCACAAGGGAGTGCACTGGGGTGAAAAGAGGGGCAGAAAAACTGGTTCCAGAAATATTTAACACTCAGACTATAAGCTAACACAGATTTGACCAAAGATGATGGCCTCTCGTGGCGATGTACCACTTACCCCAACGGAGCTCTAGACGAGACTGCCAAATGGTGAATGCAGAAGGCAGCGCGTACCACTGTGTCTGCAAAACACTTGTGCAACTACATGTACACAACAACCCTCCTTGCATTCAAACAGAATTTACTTAGAGCTGTATTACAAATTATGTGTTATGTTTTAACTTTTTTACAAACACCTGGAGCATATCCAAAATAGTAACAGCTGCATGCTACAGATAACAGCCGTCACTGCAGCATCTGTGCATATCTCTTTCTTAAGCTACCTGTAGACACTTCTAACATTTAGAATTCATCTCATTATGCTTAAAAACCTTTCCCTAATTTAATATGGCACCTGTCGTTCATAAATNTTCTAACATTTAGAATTCATCTCATTATGCTTAAAAACCTTTCCCTAATTTAATATGGCACCTGTCGTTCATAAATGGTTGATTCTTCTATCTTCGCCTTTCTTCTTTGCTTAACTTTTGCGAGGCCATTCTCTTAACATAGCATGAAAATACCATTTACCACACTCCTGCACATCACCTCCTGCACAATGATATTCCTGGTGTCACAAATTGCATTGATATTAATTGTGAATTAAATTTATTATTCACCACATGGTCGGCAGGGAGGTTCGGTTGATGCTGGTGGTATCTGTTGTATTCTGGTGGTGGGTGCCACCAGCTGTGCCCTCGACAGAACGCTGTGGCTGATGTTGATTTTCCGATGCACATGTTAGGCTCGGACTTAATAATATGAAGGAGGAGGTACGAAAACAATACAAGCATGTAAAACACTCTTGATGGTACATTTACATACGGTTTTTCACTCATGCATACTGAAGGTACATACCAAATAAATATATATATATTTATTTATGTATTTATTTACATTTGAAGTGAATTTAATATTGATTAAATATGTGCATGTAGTGAAAATTTTTTGTCTGTCAAGTTGTGGCGCGAGTTACATACTACAGTACCGAAATGAATGACACAATTTACTCAAGTACACACATATACACTAAAAATTGGTTCTGCAATTACTGTTGGTGGGTATGTCTACTTAAACTTACTGGTAATCCATTTGGTTGTGAAATATATATGTTCCGAACCATGTGGCAGGCACTTCAGTCACATATTGTGATGTATCAAGGTGATGTCTCTTGTCGCCTATATTCCCTCTACTTCATGACTATTTTAATGGTAGTGTGAAGGACATACCAATAAGTAAATTCANCTCTTGTCGCCTATATTCCCTCTACTTCATGACTATTTTAATGGTAGTGTGAAGGACATACCAATAAGTAAATTCATTCTGTTATCTAGTTCAGCACTTTCGGACTTTGGTTTTGCACTGATCTTGTCAGTGGTGGCCATGTTATCTAGTTATTGTACTGGTGTGGTGGAATTCGACCAGTAGCTCATGATCAGTGCATTGACACTGGCATGGTGTGCATAAGAAAACAATGGCTCATTCTTACTGCCTGATGCATGGCAGCATGGAGGCCAGAACTGGAACATGCTGCAAGTGTTATCTCTTTGGGATAAGGCATCGCGATGCTGGTATCATGACACTGGTGATCATACCTCACTCTGCAGGGGCAGAGCAGTGCTGACAGGAAGTTGATTGTAATGTGGTACACCACCACTGCTACCAGCACAGCAATGATGTTGTGGTTGTTTACTGGAAGTGCTGGGGGCCACACAGCAGGTTGCCTGAACCATCACTTCTATATATATCCAGCTTCCATGCTGGCTGTGATGCTGATCCCATGAATCGTGGTTCCATTGCACCTTCATTGACTTCATTGGATTCCCAGGTCGCCTCAAACCCATGTACGTTCTCTGTGGGCATCAGGATGCTGGGTATCTATACAGATGAGGAACCTGTGAACACTACTTTTGTTGTGCTCGGTGTTTCAGTTGCAATTTAACATCGCTGTACCCCCATTTAACTTAAAACCCACATACTGTTCATAAGGCATATATATATATATAAATTTATTTGTTGGTGCTACATTGTAAACAAACATCAACGAATCAGCTGGCGAAGTTGCAAAGCGAAGAAAATGTAAGAGGAGAAGTTATGTTTATACTATTTAGAGAGCACAGAAGTGAATACATTAAAACAGACTCATTTGGGCAATTGTTATGTATAAAAAGGGAGTATTGAACTGTGTTAGTATGATAAGTGGTAGTATATCCGACTTCAATCAGTAAACATACTGCCTAGGACAGAAGTATGTCAGTATATGTGGTACTTAGTAATTAAAGGCAACGACTTACACTTTTTATTATTCTGACCTAACACTCTAAATGCAATGCTATGGTTTATAAGCTGTGTACTGTGAATCATTCTCCTCATTTCACACAGAACTTCTTGGTGCACTTCTGTACAGAATTTGGGTATACTTAATAACTCTTAGAAAGGGGGAGGGGGTGAATTTTAATGACAAATTTTGGCATTTAAAATTATGTTTAACATATATATTTTTTTATCTTTTACATCATTTTTGAAAATTGACCTTGTTGAATTCATTTATTTTGTTTGTGTGACTGGCTGTCTCCAACATTCAAAGTGTTGTGCCTTTTACCACATACATATTCTCCCTCAATTTGCTGTAATAGGCATACAGAATTTTAATTTGGAAACTGCAGTTAGATTTCTTGTGGATACCATGTTGATGGCACTTAAATTTAATTACAATAACCTCCAACAAACTTCTGTATATATACTTAATATATTCAAACTATTTATGTGTGTGAATTCGTACAAATTACATGAACATAAAATATCTGTGAATGAGATTTAGTCAGACAGACAGAGAGGTGCTACAAGAACACTATACTTTTTATGTGTACATAGAAGCGACCACTTCAGCATTAAAATTAACTCCCTACGAACAAAGTTAGTGCATAGTAATACTCTACAGTCATTTGAGGTAACTTTGCACCACCTGCCTAATTTAATTTTAAATGATGGCTCAAAGAACTTTTTTGCATATCCGTGTTCCTTATATAATAAAAGTAGATATAATATGAGAACCTGAGGACAGGATTCATGATTCAGACTTTCGGATTACTCGACTGCGATGACATCACAGGCGGCCCGCAGCCTGGGGCAGATATGTTGTGATGGCACCCGACGACCATATTGGATCTTGGTGACCTTGACCTTAACCCTGTCTCGGACCTTGAATGACTTTGAACTAAAAAAAATTAAGAAAATGGCAGAAATTAGAAAAAAATTAATAATTAAGAAACCCATAATGATTCCCCACACTACTCCTCGTTCACCCCTAACCACCACAACAATAAAAATAGCATTTTTTTTTTCATTCTAAAAATCAAGGAACATAAAATGATCCTCTATCCTACTCCTTGGTCATACCACGACCCTTACCTCACCCCCTCCTCTGCCCAATGTGAATTATAAAATCGAGAAGACTTGAACAAAAATTCAGAAAACCTAGGAACATCTTGCATTAACCTCACGCTCACCCCACTATCCTAAACCCTCTCCCCCCGGGCAATCAAAATTAATAAAAAAATTGCAAAAATTGAGAAAACTGAAATATATATAAATCTAAGAACATATAATATTATACCCTCTTCCCCGCTCACCCATCCACCGCCACATTACTCCTTAGCACTAATTAATCATTGACATTTTGTAACAAATTATCCCTCCACCCATACCAATCTATCATATCTGCCCATTGCCCACTAAATTACGACTTTTAACACTTTTTTTTTCATTAATGATCACTGCAAAGTGAGCTAGTCATATCTAGTTTAGCATCTACCACCAGAGAGCTCCCATGTCGTCCATTTTCCAACTTTTTTGGCTATGAAACACTACTCCAAACATGGATTATAATTAATCTCTACTATTTTACTGATAATATTTTAATTTTAAAAAATATCATTTTGGGCCAGTCTTTTAAAAATAAAACATGACATGCTTAATTTATTTTATTAGATTAAATTTAATTTGAATGACATGAGGAAAGACATATGAACATTGAAAATTTTTATCTTTTACGCTTTCCTTTGTGTATTGCAAGGAACTGTTCCCCGGTGAGTCCTGATTTCCATAGATAATCAGTATAATGCTAAAACACTGTTTGGAGACATGAACTTTGTACCCATGCGAAGTAATCTGCGATCGTGCCAGTATTGAAAATTTCTTATGTAACAATAATGTGAAATATTATTTGTTTTTGTCCTTTACCATCATAAGATCGATATGTTGATGTTTCTCATTCTTAGTCACATGTGTTGGCACCACATTTCCACTACCATTCTGTGAGTACATTTTTACGGACACACCAAGGATGTTGTACTCAAAGACACTTATTTACTGTAGAGGAGTAGGAAAATCCAGTCCACTAAAATCAAACATTTCTTCCACCTCAGCATACCTCTTGTCAACATGCTACGGTTGCATTGACTTAACAAATCCAGCCAACAACGATGGTCATAGCTGTAGGGATTAAATATGGCATGTTTGTGTAAGATAAGGTCGGGAAGATCAACATTTCGTTAACTGCGAAGTTTCATTCTCTATGTTTCATGGAGGAAGTCCCTTGTATATATCCATATGTACCTTTAGACCATCCATCCATGAAATCGACACCTCGAACATGTGTACTTTGCTTGGGTGAGGCTTTTTGTTCAGCCATGCTTCTCATGTCGTCGGGCAGTGCTGCTGCACGCAAGCGAAGGTCTTTTTACAAAAGCGACACTTAAAATGTTTCAGTGGTTCAGCAGCAGTGGTTGGCCATACAGTTGTTGCTGGAACAGAGATCGATGGTCTGGTTGGTGATACAATTGCCTCAGCTGACGAACTGGATGGCGATTCTGCAGATTCCATGCCAAACATTCCTGAAGACCCTGGGAATTCTGGTAGACATAAATATGCCTCAGAAAAAGGCACAGATTATATTATTGAAGAGGAAGACGACAAGACCCAAGAGGTCAATGGTCATGCTGTATGTGGCCCACACCAAGTCTATGTTCCGGTGGCACCATGCCCGAAGATTTCGATGGCAGTACTACTGTAAGCAGCCATCCCAAATAAGTCAATGGCACTTCTGGTGGCACTCCTGAAGAAAGCGATGGCACAACCATAGATCCTATTAGCTCTGGAGTGTCCAAAGACATTGCAGATGAAGAATATGACGTTGACTGTAAAAGCAAGCCAAGACGATCCAAAATCCTTTCTTCGACGAACTGGCAATCTCCTTAAGGTGCCAGCTCCTTTATTAATACCCTTCCCTTAACCATCTCCCTTCCAAACCACTTCCTTCTTTTCTTCACTCCATAACTCCCTCCATTCCCCTCACCAACAATACAACACTGCGTGTTTCAAACTTAATGCATGTGTGTGTACATTGCCAGGTCCATATGTACTAAGCACTGCAGGTTTAGCCCTATATTAGTATTACCTGAATACATAAATAGGTTATGTAGCATAAGAAATATGTGGATTTCCTTTTAAAGGTTTCTTTAACGAAAAAAACTAGTCTAATGAGTATGGGTAAAAATGACAACAAATAAATGGTTTAACATGCAATCTATTGTACAGAAAAATACAAAATGCTATAACAAAAATAATGTCTATATTAATTCTCAGTTAATGTTTTGTTAGTAAAAAAATTATCTTCGGAACCACTATTGGGGTGACTAAGGGAGAGCCGGGTAGCCCCGGCCAGTGTTAGTTTCAAACAATCCCACGTACATAGGTAAACTAATAACACGCCACAACGACCGCAGCACCATTTAACCGTATAATCGAATCAACCCGGATGCGACCGCCGAGCGAATAACATGTTACAATCGTTCATTTACCTGTGCCTATATTGCAATGTGTGCCATTTGCATTTAGAACTCAGTTATTGTTTATAAAATGTAAATATTTCACCATGATTTATTGATTATTCTTTAAGATATTGATTTACGTGTATATGTTAGGTTAATAATTTAGGTTATCTTTATTGACATTGATGATATTAAATAAAACCATAGCATGTGGCGGTCGGGTACCACCGGACACGATGTTGTCGGGTAACCCCGGACATTTTTGGATGGAGAAATGTTTAGTTATTGTAATGTAATGTTAAAGCAAGTGTGTAAAATGTTGTTGTATTTTGCAGAATCACTTCAAAATTCCTAAAAGTCAAGGGAAGAGTTACACACAGAAGAAATTGGGATGAAAATAAAATGACACAGGCTATGCTATCTGTCCAGGAGAAATCGACATCTGTGAGAGAAGCAGCTGAGAGATATGGTGCCTAGAGAAAATAAATTGCTCAAACAGTTGAGCCCTTTTCCTGATGCTTCTAAGAAACGTCTTGCAGTGCGTTCCCGAAAAACACAAAATAGTGAGATTCTGACATCTTCGCCGTTCAAAAACGCGCTGGCAGAGGAAAAGGCTGCAACCAATAAAAACAAGGTAGCAGTTAATAAAATTAAAACAAAGAGGAACATTCAACGTTTCAAAGTTTGGTTCAGCAACAAAGAGGCCAGGATACAGAATGCATCATTTGCGGAGAAACGTTCCAAGAAGACTGGATCCAGTGTCATAAATGCGAAGACTGGGCGCACGAAGCATGTGTGGACATTGACCCTTTGGAGAAATACTACTTTTGTGATGTATGCAAGTCCAAAAAAAGATTGGTCATCGTTAAATCTATGTCCGGGGTAACCCTCCAAAAATGCATCCACTGAAAATTGAAGCCTGATTTCAAGCTTGATATGAGCTAAGATAATGAACCTATCCGATTGTTACTTAATTATAATTGTGAGAGATATGTTCTATTTCCATTCTAGTATAAAAATAAAGATTTAATTCTGTTGATTTTCAAAATGTCATGAGTTTTATTTATCTGGCCGGGGCTACCCGCCTCTCCCCTACATGTCTAGCAATAACTCGTTGATTCCCAGTCCGAGGACGAGGCACACAATTTGCACAGACACTGTGTGTTCCTCCAAGCATGTGTCCAGACAGGTTCTGACTTGTAGCAGACATGCTGCTGGTCGNTACACTGTGTGTTCCTCCAAGCATGTGTCCAGACAGGTTCTGACTTGTAGCAGACATGCTGCTGGTCGTCGTAAAGTTTCAGCTTACGCAATGAAGGACATCCGTACTCAATCTGGATGTCGACGATTTAAACTTCGTTTTTGCAGAAGTCGCTCAGACATTTTTTCAGTTCGAGCCCCACCATGTAAATCAATTCTTGCGGGTGCTGCATCATCAAGNGCAGAAGTCGCTCAGACATTTTTTCAGTTCGAGCCCCACCATGTAAATCAATTCTTGCGGGTGCTGCATCATCAAGTCACGCAGCACAATTCGTACTGATGGTAGAGAATATTGCATTTATCTCACTCCACTCCGTGGTAAAACTTTGTTAGCCAGTAATTCGTCGTCTTGCTTTTCTCATCCAACAGTTTCCAGGGGAAGGGAGGTCATAAGAAGCATGTGCACATTTTGCCATCGTCATCACAAGACACTGCAATCACCTTGAGCACAAAGCCACACTGGCTCTGGAAGCCGTGCAGATTACAGTACATCCTGTTGATGCATATGCTATAAGTCGAATAAGCAGATATCGCATAGATCCCTTTGTATTTATATCATCTGTGGCATTCACGAAAGAATCTTCATGACTGTCTCGAAAATTGTACGATGCGAGTCGGTCATAAAGTATCAGGCAGAAAGCATACATGTGTGGATGAATATTTCCATGCATAGTGAATTCGATCCTACAGTTGATCACATTCGAACTGATACACTTGTCCTGTTTACTCACATCCAACACCATGAGTGGGGCCAAACTCTTGAAGGTATATGTATTCAGTATCGGAGATTGGGTGCGCCCATAATATGCAGTTGTGGAATTGAGCATACATCTGATATATCAGCAGGTACTGACAATTTTCAAATTTCATGTACATGTCCACATACAGCTAGCTTTCACAATTAAAATATATTTTCCCTTTTCTATTTGGCATGTGTTGAACTGCGAATGGCCCTTTCTCACTATGTTTTATCTTTTAGCCTATAGCCTAACAATGATGTACCTCGGTTTCTCAGAATCAAAACTGAACTTCATAATCCAGTTGATGCGCTTGCTTGCTGGCAATCTGGGGTATGTCTCGATACACCACGACCTGAAAGCCACATCGATATATTAACCATCTTCCACATTCTGCAACATTTTTATGCATTTAGCAATGCTCAACTGCACATGAGGCAGCATCCATTCGATAGATGGCAGTTTGAGTTCCACTGTCTCTAGGTTTTCTCACATGCCCAAGATGGCATCTGTTTGCATATTGGCAAGGAGTAGTACCATTTCCTGCTTCGAATTGATAATAACTCGTTTGTAATCTTCGGCAAATCCCAGTAACATCTTTAGAGGAATGCAGACCTCTAATTTCCCTCCGGGGTGTATAGGAATCCNTAATCTTCGGCAAATCCCAGTAACATCTTTAGAGGAATGCAGACCTCTAATTTCCCTCCGGGGTGTATAGGAATCCTGTAGTCATCTTCTATCCCCTAGCCTAAGATCTTGGCGGCAGACAGCTCGTTCGGAATGAGCGAGAGGTAGATTTTTATCTCTGCCTTTATGCCAACATCTCTCGTCTGATCCACCTCGACACTGTTGAGCAAATATGAGATGCGATCGATAAGGTGGAGAATACCATTGCTCATCATTTTCGTCAATGCTGGGTTGGATCCATCTTCTTTCGTCAGNTGCGATCGATAAGGTGGAGAATACCATTGCTCATCATTTTCGTCAATGCTGGGTTGGATCCTTCTTCTTTCGTCAGTATATCCATGAATCGCAGGTATGACTGAAAAGGAAGAGTGCAGATATCTTCTTGTTGGACCACTATCCGAATTCTGATGGTAGTGTGTATGGTCCGATCAGGAATGGCTTGTATGCATGAAATTCCCCTTTCATTATGCTGTCTTCAAACACGACCAGCACATCGAAGTTTATGTAATCTCCCATGGCGATCGAACTCGAAACCAAGGCTACGAACACAAATCTCGTTAGCATATGTTAACACCTCGGCGACCTGCAGTGTACTCATAGCCAGTTTGATGTGGCGCTTTGTTTTATTTCTTCTGGTCGCCATGAATCTTATTTCCATTTTCTCACATTCAAGCATAGGGTGATTTCTNCTTATTTCCATTTTCTCACATTCAAGCATAGGGTGATTTCTTCGTTTCGAATGTTCACCAACTCTCTGCGCTGGTCGACGATTGTCACTGCCACCTCGTATGCTCTCTTCGTGGCTTTGTGGTTCNCTTCGTTTCGAATGTTCACCAACTCTCTGCGCTGGTCGACGATTGTCACTGCCACCTCGTATGCTCTCTTCGTGGCGACTGGAACGTAAATGGTGCTTTGTGGTGCCAAGACCAGTTTTAAAACCTGGAAGTACCATAGCCGAAAACTCGTGCTGCATATTGCTTGGATAACTGTTGAGATATGTGCTGCATGCCAACTTTCTGTTTATTCATATCAGATTAACAGGCAAGATGTTTACAGGTCACGACGATTAGTGAATTTTGCTGACTTCGTATATGCATGGTTCGAACCCCAGCCTAGATTCAATGAAAACTGCTTTCGTAAAGTCGATATCTTCAGTGCAACTGTTGACACTCTTCAGAGTATTGTAATTTCCTGGTAGATCGAATTATGTGTCGAGAGACAGCAAATATTCTATATACCTCGCAATGTCGTCTAGTTTGTAAGTGTCAACTGGCTTTGTTACTTCATGGGAGACATTATAGCTATTCACGAGATAAATTGTACAGTTTTTTTTCATCTGTGTCCGGTATAGCATTGTGAGTTTGAAAATCGACCAACCTATGCACCATTCCCCCTCCAGCTCGAGTGGATGGAAATGCACCCCGTGCAGCTTGGAATTACGACCCATCGAGGTAAGTGTTATCGACAGGGCAGACCGTTTCCGGTCGATGTATAGACATTTTATTCAATTACTCTTATGAACGAACGAGGGACCGAAGACACAAGTGTCCGCAGTTCCACGTGTTCGGCATCTGCTCCATCGCAAAGTTGTAAGTCAGTTTGCAATTTTCCAGGTACCCTCGCAGTTTGGGTGTAGGATGCAAATTCCCAAAACTGTCATAGCAGTCTCCACAGTTCACATGTTTGTATTAAGTTACCCAGTTCATACCAGTACCAGCTGTTGTGTTCAGATTGATGAGAGTACATCTGTAATGTTTGGGTTTAGGGGGCAAAGCATCTCGGATGAACACTCCACGAAAATTAGGTATCTTCAATTTGTGTGCAAACATTTCCCAATTCATGTTTGTGAGCGTCTGTTTCGGTAGAGATTCTGTTAGTGCCTCTTCATGCTGAATTGCTTTTGCACACTTCCACTTCCTAATGGATATGGCTTTAGGTAGAAGCCTTGGCAATTTTATTACCCATGGCGATAGCTTCCATATTAGCATTGTGCCTTTCGGCATCGGACAACTGCTTCTGTTCATTCGATGCTTTGTTGACGGCTCAAACGATACAACTTGTAGCTCCAATTGGGCCCCAAAGGGCCCTGAGCGCAGGTAAAAAGCAATGGAAAATTCGCCAGGTGTTTTCTTGGTCTTGCAAGCTTTTCTTCCCTTGGTCACCACTTTTTGTTTCACTTGCATCTTCGGCTTGATCTTCGCCCCCACGCCCATCTTCACCTTGACATTCATCACAATGGAAATTGTCCAGTCTGCAATATTCTCTCTGAGCCCAGGATTTAATGCGCGAGTATCTTGTCTGCCTTGTGCCATATTTGTAGATCTTTGTTTAGAGAGGAAGCGATGTGGTGTTACTTGTGCTTCTCATCTGTTCATTGATGCATGTATCGCCGCGTGTTATTATTTTAACTAGCTTGGTTCCCGGTCCACATTACTTGTATACTGGAATATGCAATTCGAATGGTAGATTGTTGATCAGATTATCGACGATTCTGCTTCCAGCTATGGTCTTACCTCTTCGAGATATCGCGGTAAACTGACCTAATAACTNGTATCTTGTCTGCCTTGTGCCATATTTGTAGATCTTTGTTTAGAGAGGAAGCGATGTGGTGTTACTTGTGCTTCTCATCTGTTCATTGATGCATGTATCGCAGCGTGTTATTATTTTGACTAGCTTGGTTCCCGGTCCACATTACATGTATACTGGAATATGCAGTTCGAATGGTAGATTGTTGATCAGATTATCGACGATTCTGCTTCCAGCTATGGTCTTACCTCTTCGAGATATCGCGGTAAACTGACCTAATAATTTAACAATTGACCTCTCTTGTGTTCATTTTTGTTTCATTTTTATTGTGGACTTGAAACAGTATGGATGTAAAGTACTAATGATGCATCTCATTTGTCGTTTCTGTGATAAAGCATTTACAGCTTTGTATGACATTTCAGTGCAAAATTTGTCAATGTCAGTTTATCTGGAGTGATATTTTGAAGACACTTTCCAAAATTTGCAGCACTGGTTCTCTGCAACCACAACCACCACATGCACTTCCTTCTCTGCAATCAGCTCCACAATCGCTGTGCAAACTCAGCAATCAGATCCACAATCGCTCCGCAATTGCTCCGTCTGCTCCTAAATCAGCATCACACTCATCACAATACNACTCAGCAATCAGATCCACAATCGCTCCGCAATTGCTCCGTCTGCTCCTAAATCAGCATCACACTCATCACAATACAGTAGTGGTAACATACATATTGTTAAGCATAATATTACTATACCTATACACATTACTACTGCAGATGAATCCATCTCCCACGAATCACGACATAGAAGCCCATTTCCCATATACAGTATGCTGCATCATAATTGGTCCTTCAAACTGTGGAAAAACATATGTGCTCCTAAGTTTTCACAAGGAACCGAATGGCCTCAAGCTCGAGAATATATACATGTACTGTAAATCATTACAAGAGCCAAAATACCAATGCCTTCCACAGATTATAAAGACTGTAGATGGTGTGAAATATTTCCCATGCAGCGATAATGAAGCCATCATGTCTCCATGTGAAGCATTGCCAAACACAGTGTTCGTCTTTAATGATGTAGCATGCGAGAAGGAGAAGTGTTTCCAGGAGTACTTTAGCATGGGACTGCATGCTAATGTGGACTGTGTATACCTCGGCCAGACTTATTCGTGCATACCGAAACAACTACTTCGCAATAATNGGAGTACTTTAGCATGGGACTGCATGCTAATGTGGACTGTGTATACCTCGGCCAGACTTATTCGTGCATACCGAAACAACTACTTCGCAATAATGTGAATTTCCTCATGTTGTTTCGCATGGACGATACGAACTTGCGACACGTGTACGACGACCACGTCAATACGGATATTATATCGGATTTCAAGAGCCTGTGTTCTTTGTGCAGGAAAGACAAATATGGATTTTTGGTGATCGTAAAAGACTGGTCTCTATATAATGGCAGGTACCGCTACACCTTCAATCGGTTCATCTTCAACCATCACGAATGAGAAAGGGCATATCGAAATTCGGGCAGAGTAGTTTCAAAATGTGTCCTGGCAAAGACGAAGATGGAAGAAGTCTCGTACCAAGAAACGACGGATCTTGCGATACTGGTAGAAGAATAATTCGCAGTGTTGGCGAACCCGAATGATAAGAAGATGCTACTAAATATTTCATCCTCGAAACTGGCAGTGGTATCATCTCGGAAGTATGCATTTTGTTGGCCGATCAGAGAAAATTCTTCTGCTCTTACTTATCTGAGCTTGAAGCTAAGGTGGATCGTGTGAATATAGATATCGTTTGCGATTTTATGGCTGTGGACAAACATGTCATGAGTGTTCAAACAAATTGCCGACATATTGAAAGTGACATTGGCACAAAATGAAGACAATCTGAAAGGGCTGAAATATTCCATAGAGCATACATTCACTACCTCGATTTCTAGCCTCGCCACTAAAATTGACGTTCAAAAACACAACAGGGACTTATTGGATGCCTGCAGTGAACGTCTGGAAAGACGAAAATTGTTTGTCTGAAACTCACGATTTAACCTATAAAAGAGAGCAACAATAACTATTTTTAATCAGGGCGATGTCGCGCATTGCTAGCGAACTGCATCGAGCGATACAGTCGGTTCGCTCAATGTATTTGCTCGCCAAGAAGCCCGACTTTCGTGTGACGTTATAAATCAAGAAATATTTAAGCCCATTACTCGCCATCTCGATGTACTCAAGGAGAATGATAGATAACCCGTAGTCGTGAAGACCGAAGTCGACGATACTGCTGACCCTATGAGTAGGTGGAAACACGATGATGTAGAAACAGATCGGACGATGAGTCGGATGTTGATTTACCACACCAGAAAAAGGAACAGAATAAAGCCCTCAAATCCGAAGCTCTGGCTCGTTGGTACCAATGTTCGTTAACATCTTGTAATAATGATAAGAATAACTGTGTATATAAATAGGACAGTAAATGGCTCCTCGGTGCTGATGAAAGAGAGTTTCTACCAGATGGGATGAACGACCTCATCTNTATAAATAGGACAGTAAATGGCTCCTCGGTGCTGATGAAAGAGAGTTTCTACCAGATGGGATGAACGACCTCATCTAAATGATAATGTGTGCTCGGATCAACAAGGGCTACAAATGCATGTTTGAAAGTAAATTATGCCGATAGCAATTTCGTCTTTACCAGGCCCGTCAAGTCGAAAAATGCATGCGATGTCACAGATGCCATGGCAGATGTATTGCGCGAAGGACACGTCCCAACTAACTCGCAAATGGATCAGGGAAAGGAATTCTACAATACAAAGTTCAAAGTCCTGATGAAGAAACATTACATAAATCATTATTCAATGTACAGCAATATCAAAGCATTTATCGTCGAGCTCTTCAACAGGACTCTGAAGGGCAAGATGTGNATCATTATTCAATGTACAGCAATATCAAAGCATTTATCGTCGAGCTCTTCAACAGGACTCTGAAGGGCAAGATGTGAAGACATTTCGCTGCGAATGGCAGCTACAAGTGACTGAAGCTATTGCTTCAACTCGTCCACGAGTACAATTCTACCATTCATTCTACTACTCGCATGAAGCCCGAAGATATCAAGGACGACTATTCCGAAGAGGAGGGACCCATGCAAGCCGAAAGCCAAGATCGGCGACCTGGTGCGCATCTCTAAACAGAAAGGTATCTTCGAGAAAGGGTTCGCAGTGAATTGGTGCCCAAACGGTTTCGTGTGCGATGTATATGCAAATACGCTCCAAGAACATACTATTTCGAAGAACTTCATAACGTACCCATCTATTGTGGTTTCTACACCAATGAGATCCAGCCGACGAAGTTTCCAGGTGTGTATTTGGTCGAGAAGATGCTGAATCGAAGTAATGTCATACATCAAGTGGTGGAGTTTCCCTGCATGCTACAATTCCTAAATCGCTGAAGCGTACATTGAGAGGTGAACTCGCCATGGAAGATTACTATACAAGTATGCATAAATAAATACAAAGACTTTTATTTATAGGCTTAAGTGTTTCCTCGTGTCATTTTAAATATATTTCATCGAATAAATACTTTTCAGCCCTCACTTCGAGGACCTTTAAATCCACATTCCTCATTTTCCTTTTTTTTTTTGTTGAAAAAAGTGATTTTTTTTAAATAATTAATTTCGGAAATGATTTTTGGGGTAAAAACAGGCCTTTTTGCGATAAAAGGGTCGTCCCAGGCCGCCGACAACCACGACCTCTGCCTGTGACATCATTGCAAGTGAATAATCAGAAAATCCGAATTATTAATTAATCCTGTCCCCAACCTGATTTTATGTCTACTTGTAATAGTTAGCAGTAAAGTATACATGAAGATTGGTGGCTGTAAATCCCTTGTAATAAACAAAAAANATGTCTACTTGTAATAGTTAGCAGTAAAGTATACATGAAGATTGGTGGCTGTAAATCCCTTGTAATAAACAAAAAAATGTGGTACACTTTTACCCTTAATTGCTACAAAGGTACATCAAATTACTGTATATCACATACTTGTTTGCTTTCAGCGAAACAGAAATATGTCCATGTCAATGCTGATTGCAAAAATCAAACATTTAAAAAAATCGTATGCCCTTCCAAGGTACTATCGTAAGCGGGATATGTATCGGGTACTGGGAGTAAGATATCACCTATCATAAAATGCTACAAAATAATAACTCAGGACAGCCTTATAAACTCTGCAATTTAAGGTCCGAAAAACGAAATAATATCTCAAAAACATGGCAATATGCTCCGTTCGCCGTATCTTCACATTTTTTTAAACCAACAGTATGAAAAATCACCTAAGGTGTGATTGTTTTGTATCTCCTAAATATTTCACGTATGGCAAGCATTTCATATTTCTGATAGCATAAATGTATTTTTTTTCCCCGTTAAATCGCACTTTCAACTATATTGTGTAATTTATAATATTTAATTCATAATTAATATGAAAGAAAACAGAAAGGAAATAGGTGGGTTGGTAATGCCTATAAAAATATAGCTCTCATGCAAAATTAGATGAATGTGAATTCACACAAATGTGGTGTGTTGCCCCTTTCCTGTAATTTTCTAAACGTGCTTAAGCTTTGTTTGCGCGGGGCAGAGGAATAGATTGAAAGAAGAACTTTAGCAGGTTTCCACAAAAGTTGGAAGTAACCATGAATGGATTATATCAGCTATGGGTTGTCTACCTATTCATACTCTGGATTCAAACCTGTAACTTAGCAGTTAAGACAAAAAGTTTAAAATATGTTTATCAAAACCATTGGTGACAACAAAAATATCCAAACTCGCAGTTTATATATGTTTATCTGTGGTCTTCTATACTTGCTTGCAATGTTTCACCGTACTTCTTTGAATATCTCATCCTGTTTGACTATTTTGTATGTATTTTTTATTAGCTTTGGTTTCATTTGAATGAGCTATACTAGCAGCCATGTTTCACCAGTACAACAAGTACCAATCACTTAGTGTAGTGCGAGTGAAGGAAAGTGCAGGGCAGTGCAACTTCATACCANATGTCTACTTGTAATAGTTAGCAGTAAAGTATACATGCAGATTGGTGGCTGTAAATCCCTTGTAATAAACAAAAATATGTGGTACACTTTTACCCTTAATTGCTACAAAGGTACATCAAATTACTGTATATCACATACTTGTTTGCTTTCAGCGAAACAGAAATATGTCCATGTCAATGCTGATTGCAAAAATCAAACATTTAAAAAAATCTTATGCCCTTCCAAGGTACTATCGTAAGCGGGATATGTATCGGGTACTGGGAGTAAGATATCACCTATCATAAAATGCTACAAAATAATAACTCAGGACAGCCTTATAAACTCTGCAATTTAAGGTCCGAAAAACGAAATAATATCTCAAAAACATGGCAATATGCTCCGTTCGCCGTATCTTCACATTTTTTTAAACCAACAGTATGAAAAATCACCTAAGGTGTGATTGTTTTGTATCTCCTAAATATTTCACGTATGGCAAGCATTTCATATTTCTGATAGCATAAATGTATTTTTTTTCCCCGTTAAATCGCACTTTCAACTATATTGTGTAATTTATAATATTTAATTCATAATTAATATGAAAGAAAACAGAAAGGAAATAGGTGGGTTGGTAATGCCTATAAAAATATAGCTCTCATGCAAAATTAGATGAATGTGAATTCACACAAATGTGGTGTGTTGCCCCTTTCCTGTAATTTTCTAAACGTGCTTAAGCTTTGTTTGCACGGGGCAGAGGAATAGATTGAAAGAAGAACTTTAGCAGGTTTCCACAAAAGTTGGAAGTAACCATGAATGGATTATATCAGCTATGGGTTGTCTACCTATTCATACTCTGGATTCAAACCTGTAACTTAGCAGTTAAGACAAAAAGTTTACAATATGTTTATCAAAACCATTGGTGACAACAACAATATCCAAACTCGCAGTTTATATATGTTTATCTGTGGTCTTCTATACTTGCTTGCAATGTTTCACCGTACTTCTTTGAATATCTCATCCTGTTTGACTATTTTTTATGTATTTTTATTAGCTTTGGTTTTATTTGAATGAGCTATACTAGCAGCCATGTCTCACCAGTACAACAAGTACCAATCACTTAGTGTAGTGCGAGTGAAGGAAAGTGCAGGGCAGTGCAACTTCATACCANTCACCAGTACAACAAGTACCAATCACTTAGTGTAGTGCGAGTGAAGGAAAGTGCAGGGCAGTGCAACTTCATACCACCCCTTACCCTATGGGCGGGCAAGGGTGCATTATGACTGACCACGACTATGTAAATTGTAGGGCAATGCAAAAGTAGTTAATCAAAACGAAAGAAAGACGCATCAAGCATGTGAGCCCTAATATATGCCTATACAAGTGCTTCAGCGTTTGGTTTTGTTTATTTTCAAATACACATATTTTTTTACTACATATGTTTTACCCTCATTTCATGCCATCGATGCTCAATTTGTAATTGTTTATGTGCAAGAGAATATTGTGTATTTATATTGTTTATTTGTCATGCAAGGGTTCATGTAATTTGTTTTGTTGCAAGTTACCAGCAATTAGAAAGTAGTGGAGGGCGAGCCGCGTGCCACCATATTTCGCTCCTCGCGAGCTCGCCAGATTCAGTCGCTGTCTAGTGTCTCAAGGGGTCGGTCGCATCACGCACGCGCTCAGAGTGAACTCAACTTTTGTACACCGATAATGTAGTCTGCAATAGTAACGTAATTCTTGGAACCGTTTTCACTTTATTTTCACCTGGAGTCGCCACCCTTTCTTCCCAGTACTTGCATCGTCTGGAGAAACATATATTTCACTGTAAATTCATTATGACTATTCGTGCTCTTTTTACAGTTTAGCCTATCTGACGGGCCGTAGGCCAGAACCCACTTAAAGTTTTCATCTATAGTGATATGTAGAGTGTTTTGTGCAATGATAATTACACCCAAATTTTCAGATTTTATGTATTTTATTTCAAGCACTGCCCTCGGGTATTTCGGGGTCCGGGTCCCCTACACTCCTCATTTACCTAATTCCACATCAGTCACCTTAATAATCAGCGTGCTCAACTCAGAGATTTCCACAGTTCAAGCATGTGGATCAGTCCGAATAGGCCCACTTCACATCCCGCATAAGTATCAGGCGTGAGTAACGCCTGCTTCTCCTGGCCTGAGGGGCTCATCCAACACTTCGCCGAGGGACTGTGTGCATTCGGGCGAATGGCCCACCATATCCTGATATCGTCATCAACAGCAACAATCATCGACACCGCATTCCGAAGGTGTCTGGCGCCTAGTCGGATATCCCATCACAAAACCCACCTAAGAATATTTTGTACCGCCCCTCAAAATGCAATTTTACCCAACACCACCCAGCCAACAGGCTTTAATGTGTACAACAGTGTCTGTTGTATTTGGTAGCATGTACATGTGTTAGCACTATTTATATGTTGAGCTTAAATTCCTATCTTGCCTGTGTAAAANTATTTAACCCAACACCACCCAGCCAACAGGCTTTAATGTGTACAACAGTGTATGTTGTATTTGGTAGCATGTACATGTGTTAGCACTATTTATATGTTGAGCTTAAATTCCTATCTTGCCTGTGTAAAATAGATATTGACAGTCCCATNAATATATATTGACAGTCCCATCTTCCAGTTGAAGAAAAAACATTGCTCAATGTAAGACTAACCCATGGCCGAATCTCTCACTTTAGTTACATTGAAACAGTATCACTAGCGGATTATAAAATATACACCTTATGGCGAGTGTTGCTATCTCGTGACGCTCAAAATGAGCTAGTGCCATCTGAAATCTTGTATCCATAGAAATAAGTAAATTATTTTAGAAGTATTATTCGAAAATGTATTATGAAATAAATTTCCTTTATAGTTGAAAATTCACTATAACAACAAAATATGTGATGCAAGGCACTCTGTAGTAACATAAAAATTATAATTCAACAAACAGATCGTTGATTTCAGAACACAGCCTGCTGCATTGCCAAATGTACAAAGACAGCAATAAATATATGGCTTACAGAATACCACATAAAGATGCTTACAAGTAACCACCATTATGGTCCACTTTATCATAAAGACAATCACATTGACTGTCTTCAAGAAAGCTCAAGTTAAATAATAGGGCTCCAGGATTCCTGTATGCCTAGGTGTGAAATCTGCTCTAATGGATTTAAATACAAGGATTTAGTGTAAAACATTGGCAGGTTGCCTTAAATCAAAGTGGTTGCAAGATTAGTTGTGTAATCACTAATGGTGCTAATGGCCGTTAATGTAACCATGTTTCAGTACTTCCTGAGTTTAAGTTGATCAGTGATCCCAGATTACTCTATAAAATTATTTTTTCCTTGGTCGTAATTAAACTGAACATACCTTTATAAAAGCATTCGTCGTAGTTTCAAGTATGGCAACAAGATCAGTTTTAAGTGCGTCCTTCTTGAATCTCTGTAGTAATTTTATAAGAATATGCAAAGTGACAACTTGCCAAACAGTTATAAGTATTCCCGTATGCTTTATACGAATGTGTTTTGAGTAGGTTAAAACCATATCTTGTAAACTGCACAGCAAGCAATATAAAATGATTTCCTATGTTTGGGTAAATTGAATGTTATCATTTCACATGTACGTACATTGTAAGTATGGTGCAAAAATGTATGTACATTTACATATTCACTGATATTATTAGTCATAGGCTATTTATGTGACGTAGTCGAGGTGACCCAGGGCTGGTTGAGTGTAGAAATGCCCGGCGCCATAACTCAGCAGAGAGTTAGTGATGTGGGTCGTTCGGTCGACAGCTCAGGAGGCCCTAAGTGCCTCCGTCAGTTTGCATATGATGTTGTCACACACTTGACATTACACTACTTACACCTTATGACGAGCCTTAGGCCATCTCGTACATCTGAAATATATCAGAAAAATGTGGGAGGTACTACGAAGGGTGTTGTGTCCTATGTGTCCTGGAGGACAATGAATCAACACTCATTGAACTTTGTAAAGCTGTTAACTCACGGTTCTTGAGTACATGTGAATAATGAAAGAAGGCGGACCCAGCACTTACGGCCTGCCAGTGAACTTAGCGTGAAAATGAGAGTGGTGTTATGCGGATGCGTGGTAGCATTAAGCTCTTTGGTGAGAGTGCAGGTGGTTCTCCCCTCGGTACTTAAAATAAATAAAATGTTCTAGTTAATTAAGTTACTATTGCAATGAAGTGATATCAGCCAAAATGATGGTACCGAGGGGGCTCGTGAAGTATGCAAGTCTGACTCGGGTTCTGAAGCGAACTGGACGAGTGGCATCGGCTTCCGTCCCAAGTGGCAAGAACCAACGTCAAATTCCGAATGGTAAAGCATGACATAAGCACTATGTAACATGATTGCAATGGTAAAAAATTGTATAAATTATATGAAACACATTAGTGACACCCCCGTTTATAAACTAATGTCTGTTAAGGTTGATGTGAAGTTGACGGGGAGTGTCACCGCACTAAATGAATTCTACTATGATGGAGGCCTTTATAGGCAATCTCTTTTATGAAAACATAATGNGGGAGTGTCACCGCACTAAATGAATTCTACTATGATGGAGGCCTTTATAGGCAATCTCTTTTATGAAAACATAATGGCTCTTTTATAAATAAACATTAAATACACTATTACGCTTTCTCATGAAAACTTGCTGTTTTTCATTTCTTGTGATGTGTTTGTATTTTACTTGCTATAGTGTTGCCAGGTGGCGGTCTCCTGAGGGGATNGCTGTTTTTCATTTCTTGTGATGTGTTTGTATTTTACTTGCTATAGTGTTGCCAGGTGGCGGTCTCCTGAGGGGATGGACAAGTTCATCTGGGCAAAGGGGTGTGGGTTGCTGTGGTCGATTGCTCTCAATACAATAAAACACACCTATGACTGTAGCTGTGAATGAGATGACGTTGTTTGATGTGTTTAGAAAAATTCTGCACACTTTTGGCAACACTTTGGGGTACTTAGCACTTCAGCTTAAGCATTGCTAAATTGTATGCAATCTCCAGTGAAGTGTTATAGTGCATTTCTGGTAATTATGTACATCTTCATTCACATTTGGGTTACAGAATTTTCTCTATATTTNTGAAGTGTTATAGTGCATTTCTGGTAATTATGTACATCTTCATTCACATTTGGGTTACAGAATTTTCTCTATATTTTATGCAGCATGTTTTTAATTCATCCAAATGACATTTGTAAGAGAAGCAAAAGTGCAAGAGTTGCACATAAATTCATCCCCCATTGCCCTAACTTGGAGATGTTTTACAACTGAACTCACTCATTGTGGCACNAAGAGTTGCACATAAATTCATCCCCCATTGCCCTAACTTGGAGATGTTTTACAACTGAACTCACTCATTGTGGCACAATTTTACATATTAGTGGTAGTAATAGGTAAATATTAAAGGTATAGCATTTCCTCAAGAAATCAATATGGTTATCCATCAATTACTTTATAAACCCCTTAAAAAATCACACTTTTGTACAGATTAATGACTGAAATATTTCATTAAAAACTGAAAAGATGTCATCAGTGCTAGATGAAATATGCACTTGTAAATTGGTTGGCAGATTAATGAGGTGTTTGTTTAAAACAGTATGTTCAATTGTCGTAGACAAAATTCCATTTCCTGCATAATACTATGAAATAAAATCTTATTGTGATACGCCGAGAGGTATCAGAANGTCGTAGACAAAATTCCATTTCCTGCATAATACTATGAAATAAAATCTTATTGTGATACGCCGAGAGGTATCAGAAACTTGTTTTTATCACACCAACCTCAGATTATCATGATTGTTCATTTAAATACTGCTGTATGTGCACACTTAGGAATTATAAATTTTGTCCCTGGCCTCATTTTCTATCTACTTAGAATAGTTAGCAGTGAAGTATACACAAAAGTTGGTGGCTGTAAGTCCTTTGTTATTAACAAAAATATGTGGTACACTTTTACCCTTAATTGGTACAAAGTTATCTCAAATTACTGAATATCGCAGACTTGTTTGCATTCAGCGAAACAGTATATGTCCATGCCGGTATTTATTGCACAAAATAAAACATTTAAAATTACTTAAGTGAACACTTAACATTTTAAAATATGTTATGCCCTACCAAGGTACTATCACAGGCCGGATATATACCGGGTACTGGGAGTAAGATATCACGTGTATTCGCCTCGTGCTCTCATCACAAGTACCTGAGTCGCAGTAGTGGCTCGTGACTGTAAGGTGAATATTGCAGATGGTGTGTTAATTGTTAAGTATTGACTGCCACAGAGATTCATGTCATGTCAAATGAAGTTAACGTCACAAAATTTCCGCAGTATACAAAGTTTTTTAACTATATAATATCGTACACATAAATTTAGTATATTATGGCATACAGCTGCATGGCAAAACAAAACAATAAAAAAAATGGCCAAGCCAGAAAAATTACGGTCGGATAATGTAACATTTAAGTTTAGCGATTAGTTTAAATCAAATATAATTTTAAAAAACTCAATTAATTTAATTAAAACTTTTAATTTTACGGTACACTCTTTTCCCTGCTATAGCCTAGGTATGTCTAAGTCTCAGTGAATATACAGTCAAACTTACCAAGAAGGAATTGGTTAAAACCATGATTGGTGCGAGGTCGGTTCATGGCACTGTGCTTCAGGTTTCTACATGCAAATATTCTCATTCCATATTAATTATTTCCATAGTACCTACCGGACATTCACAACTGAACCTGCAACATTTGATTTTTCCTGCAGCACCTTAGTTTGCCTTCTGGCTGCTAGTTTTCCCCTAACAATGCTCTCCATGCCGTATTGCAGTGTGCTATAACTTGCCGCCCAATGAAGATTCCCTGGCCAGCAAAACATCATGACAGCCCATCTGCGCAGATAAAATGTGTCGTCCTTTCTGTATGTCTGGCTGTCTACAAGTACCAGCCTATGAGTACTTGTACATCGGTCCCCTGTTATGTGTATCATAAGTAAACTGGGTAGGTTTGTCACTAGCCATAATCCCCCCCAACCCCTCCCTCTGGCTCAACCAGCTTTGTGTTGTATCTGTGATTCAGGAGAAAACATGCTGACCATGCTGATACAAATGACCATACAAACTGTTGAGATATGTAATTCAAACGTAAAGGCCATTGTGCAATTGAAACTTTTGTACTAGACTTTAATGTAGCAAATAGACACAGCNTGCAAATGACCATACAAACTGTTGAGATATGTAATTCAAACATAAAGGCCATTGTGCAATTGAAACTTTTGTACTAGACTTTAATGTAGCAAATAGACACAGCACAAACATAGTCAAAAGGTCAAGCAACTGAAAATCATCTTTGCGATATTTTTAAACACAAAATTTGTTTTGTAAATCATTTTCTATCCACCAGAGAGTATTTTGTACCACTGTCATAATTAACAAACATATATGATATACATTTTCGTTACTGTAACAAAGCCACTCGTAAACAATATAAAATATAGTGTTAAAGTTACAACCGTTAAATACTATTTGGAAATATTTGATAAAACAAAAGTTATACTAGGAATTATTGCATATTAACAATAATTTCGTTAATGCATATATTTCTAAAATAAGGTATATTGTTGTAAAAATTATAGCATTCTGTATTTTTTACTAAGAAAATCAAATGTGTTNCACTCGTAAACAATATAAAATATAGTGTTAAAGTTACAACCGTTAAATACTATTTGGAAATATTTGATAAAACAATAGTTATACTAGGAATTATTGCATATTAACAATAATTTCGTTAAAGCCTATATTTCTAAAATAAGGTATATTGTTGTAAAAATTATAGCATTCTGTATTTTTTACTAAGAAAATCAAACGTGTTNTATATTTCTAAAATAAGGTATATTGTTGTAAAAATTATAGCATTCTGTATTTTTTACTAAGAAAATCAAACGTGTTATTGAACCATGAGAAGCATAGTTCACTTCCTATTTTATTTTATCATAATTGCTAATACAAATTTATAATAACATGCTGTGAGTGCATACAGTATTTTATTTTTCAAAAAACCTCAATTACTGTAAAATATAATGATACACAGAAATAAACCCTTTGTATAAAAACAAATATCTCTTTTCCAGTACTGTGATTCATATTGCTTCTCGGTAAATGACTATATCGTATTGACTGTGTCAAATTTGTTGTGTTTTACTCCATAAGAAACATGTCTAATGCTATCATAAAGTTAGAAAGTAAACTCTAAATGCTAAGGTTTTCTTTTTTTGTGTTGGCCTTTAATTATACAAAACTNCTATCATAAAGTTAGAAAGTAAACTCTAAATGCTAAGGTTTTCTTTTTTTGTGTTGGCCTTTAATTATACAAAACTCTTTGCTTACCACACACACTCGAAGTAGGTTCTACAGTACTGCCAACCACGGAACACATAGTAAACCACAAATTTACACTTATGTTGGTATAATGCACATGATGTCAACAACCAACAGTGAATTTTTATTTTAGGTCTGACCTATGTTTTTTGGGCAATGTTATTAATGGCATCATTTATTCCCGGCTGTTTTATACCACACATACATTTAAGATAAAATNCTATCATAAAGTTAGAAAGTAAACTCTAAATGCTAAGGTTTTCTTTTTTTGTGTTGGCCTTTAATTATACAAAACCTTATCTTAGTCTTTGCTTACCACACACACTCGAAGTAGGTTCTACAGTACTGCCAACCATGGAACACATAGTAAACCACAAATTTACACTTAAGTTGGTATAATGCACATGATGTCAACAACCAACAGTGAATTTTTACTTTAGGTCTGACCTGTGTTTTTTGGGCAATGTTATTAATGGCATCATTTATTCCCGGCTGTTTTATACCACACATACATTTAAGATAAAATTAATAGTTATCATTGAGGTGAAATGCTACATTAACAGTTATATACATATATTCATGAAAATACACATGGCACATATTAGCATCTATGATAGACATATAGAGAAAGAAAAGTGTGCTAGCACTACCTGAATAGAATTATTGAAACCAAAAAAGGGTTCATACCTTAACGAAAAGAAAACCCCACTAGAATGTATCTTGAATATCTACACAATGTGCAGGAAGAAATGTTTTTGATTAAAAACGCAATAGTTAATTGTAATGCCAAAGTTTTAATACTGTAAAACCTTGACTTTGTGTGTTTTCGTAATGATTCGTTTTCCCCATTTGAGTTACGAGGGCCTGTTTATGCAGGTGTAGACTATAAATGCAATGTTTGGATGCCTGCATCTTCACTCATGCTGGTGTATCTAATTAAACACAAGTGCAAAAAAATACTGAAACTCAGCATTTCAACACTAAACTGTGCCATCTTCAGGATATTTTAAACCTAAATGTAAACCTGAGGGACTTGGTGTGAATTGCAGTGTGGCATTTTAATTTTTTTATGGTATTTTAATAATTCTTTTAGACGGCTGTTGTTATGTAAATAAAGAGAGACCCTATAATAATTGGCTATTATTACAATAGGAAACCTGCAACTAGAATTAAACTGGCTATAACTGCACATGTTGCATTTCAAATATGTATGTAATGAACTGCAATATTTTGAGGGTGCTTAATTTCATTAGTGTATAACATTACAAGTACAACCTGCATTTATGGTTAATTCTGTGTGTACTTTTTTGTGTTAATGAAGCCATATACATCGTAAAAATTACATTGGTAGTATTGTTAATACAAATTTCTGCCATTAGTTTGACGCGTATGGCTTTATAGGATAGGCATAGCGCTGTTAGTACACCCTGTCATACTTATCCAGGGCAGGCAGCTAGCCAGGGCAGGCAGATAACAACGAAACTTCCGGAGATTCACCCTCGTAGAAGAACCGAAGCCGAAGAAAACAGGGTAAGTCCTGAGATTATTGCTCCGGGATGGCCCTTGTGCCACACAAGAGAAATAAATGATTGGCAGCCACACGGCGAAGGAACCAGGCTAAGTCCCGACGAGAATAAGTGCAGACCCAGCTTTGTAGGAATCCCCGCCACTGTAACTGCACCCTCCCATGACCCCAGTGGGAGCACACAAGCCGCTGACATAACATAAAATGTGCGAGTTAAAAAGGGGAAGTCCCCATTTCCCTCACGAAAAACTGCTGACAAATGTACCTTGAATATAGCAGCACAAGAGTTAAATCCAGGAGCCAACCGAGGCAGAGAGGAGTTGAATTCGTGCCATCGAGAGGCGCTGGGCCAGAGCGTGAGTGAGAATCAGTCAGGCAGTCTTATCGCACACAGAGAAGCGGCAGTTGGGTGAGTCAGTCGAGGCTGGGTTGTTCGGATCCCAGACGGGGCCGGATCAGTTGTTCAGAGTCAGTTGTAACCCGCACCGAGAGGCGACAGACGGGAGCGATGTCGAGATGCGAGAGTAGTCAGTCGTGTGATGGGTACAGAACAATAGTATCACCAAGTCGGGGAACAGAACAGTAGTATCACCAAGTCGGGGCGCGAAGCCCGAGATCGAGTGGGAATCAGTCAGTCAGTCATTGAGTCAATTGTGATGTCACCGGGGAGAGAACCCATGAACAGCCGAAATTTCATGTGTAAATTTCCGAGACAAACCAAGTAGAAGCACCGAGAACTTATTAGTTCATTCCCGAAAAAGTAGTGGAAATTTCCGAGGCAGAGAAGTCGGGAGCACGAGACGAGTCGTGGCAGATGTCGATGTAGGAGAGGGGATGCGAGGTCTTCAACAAGGAACGCCAGCCGAGATCGAAGAGACATCACAAGTCCCGAGAAACCAATCCTGAACTTCCGAGAACGGAAGCCGAGCTGACCCAGCTATTTCAACCAAAAGCGAAGATGAGTGGTTAACTCCAACGAGAAGCACTACATCGAGCGAGAGGGAGTAGTCCAGCAGGATGTGGTTGGGAGTCAGTCGAAGCCAAAGGAAGAAGCCAGCTGAGTACAGCATGGCAACAACAACCAGTTAGTGGGCATGTAAAAGGGCCACCCCACTCACCAGACCTCAATCACACCAAAATCCACAGTCGCAAGTAAGTAAACACTCTTTCATCCAAGCAACCTTCCCCCGATGCATATCATTGCACCCACCAGCCCTTCAGGCCTACGACTTGTAGGGGGGCTCATTCTCGCCCCTGTGTGTACAAATACCTATGTTACCTTCAGGCAAATAAAAGACTTGTGTGTTAACTAACGGAGAATACGCGTATTTGTTTATCCCTTACTCAACAACAACAGGTGCCCTTAGTCTGCGCCAAGTAAAGCAACTCAGCACCCTACTAGCCAGCATCCTGTAGATATCACGTGGCCTAGTAGCGACAAGTTACATTGGGGCCCAACATGGTGCATGTAAAGGCATGACAGGGCATGTTAAGGCATAGTTAAGTCTTTATAGACTGAAACAATGCCCAGAGTAAACCCGAGAGAAGAGGTTTCACCCTTAACGAGCTAGTCAGGATGTCAGACAATTATTTGAGTCTATAATATATCCCTGTGGCACCCAGTGCTCAACATAAAGAGGCACAATTAACGAAGCAGGCTGCCTAGGAATTAACTAGTATGAGGGGGAGGAGCAATTTCGAGAGAGTAAGGCGGGAGAGCCAAGGGAGATTTAGCGGATCAATAGGCCACAGTCCACTTGATGGCAGGCAATAAAATAGCGACCATGGCGAGAGCCGACGAGAGATGACGAGAGAGACGTGAGAACTGGTGCGGGCGAAATTAGCGAATGGGAACCGAAAATAAGATGAGAAGTGGTCGAAAGGAGTAGAAGCTAAGAGATATTAGCGAAGAGAGGAGGTCACTTTCACTGGATGGTGGAAATGACGTGGGAGATAAAAGGTCAGGCGGTCAATTAACAACCGCGCCGGCCGATCACAGTAACTGGAGCGCCGATTACAGTAAACAGAGCGCCGGCAGGATGCGCTTGATGGAAGGAAATATACACGAACAGGAGGAAGAGACGAGGATAAATTAGCGAGGAGCAGTCGGGAGTCTAAGAAGCGAGGGGTGTTTAGCGAGGAATAGTAGGTCACTTAGTCCTCTGGATGGGGGACAAGAAATGATGTGGAGATAAAAGGTCAGGCAGTCAGGTAAACTTGGTACGTCCGACTATTTGATTAAGTGACCTGTCACTTATTATTGATGTGGAGAAGGTGGGCAAAAGCAAAAGCATCACAGGCCCTCAAGATAACGCACATGAGCGTGCCGGGAGATAAAGAAGGCAGGAGCGCCANGCAAAAGCAAAAGCATCACAGGCCCTCAAGATAACGCACATGAGCGTGCCGGGAGATAAAGAAGGCAGGAGCGCCAGTCAGTAGATCCGTAACAGGACACAGGTTAAACATGTGCTTGAAGCAGCATGTAAAGAAGACGAAGCGAGAGGAAGCGGACGANGATCCGTAACAGGACACAGGTTAAACATGTGCTTGAAGCAGCATGTAAAGAAGACGAAGCGAGAGGAAGCGGACGACGAAGAGTGTGGAGCAACGCGAATGGGAGATAAGGAGGCCAAGATGCTGCCCGAAATAAACGTGTGCGGGAATGAGCATGCAAAGAAGAAGAAGCGAGAGGAAGCTCGATGGGGCGAGACGAAGCGAGTAGTAGCAAGCGAAAGGGGCCAGGCGAGAAGAGCAAAGACAGATGTGAAAGGAGACAGCGCANCGAGACGAAGCGAGTAGTAGCAAGCGAAAGGGGCCAGGCGAGAAGAGCAAAGACAGATGTGAAAGGAGACAGCGCAAGAACTAATGAAGGCAGGAAAATATGCAGAGAATGTGGAGAATGAAGGGAGGAAGAAGGGCCAGCATCAAGTTATTTTGGCGCAGGGGCAAACCCCAAAAACGCCCCCTACTAGTTAACACCGACGATGAGTCCAAGCCAGCGTACATCAGAGAGGTGAGGCAGTACCAGGGAGACCACAACCAATATAGAGGACGAGCTTGTAGCCGTCCGGAGGTATCAACTGAACGAGAGGATGGCAAGGGACCAACCCTCCTCGCCAAGCTGACCAGGTCCACAGTGCGAGGCATGGTGAGGCGACCCTTATCCTGATGGAAGGAAACAAAGCCAGGTGGGTCAAGCCCTGGCGCCGCTGCCGGAACCGGGAGGGACGCAACCACTACATGATGCGCCGAGAGAACAGGACCTGCAGCGTAAAGGCACCAAGCAGACATGCAGCACAAGGTAGGGTGTTTACCGCGCAAACCCCCCTCCCCCCTTTCCCTAGAGCAACAAATTCGAGAAAGTGCAGCAAGTATATATTTTTTGTCTGCCGAGTGTACAGTGAACGATTATTTTCAGTACATTCAGTACCGGGAGTGCTACTTGTTAAGAGGCCTCCAGCCCAGTTTCAGAGTGTTGTAGTTATGAGTTCAAACGCACACAGTGGAACCACGAAAGTCAGAGACAAGAGATGTATTAGTCTCGNCGCTGCCGGAACCGGGAGGGACGCAACCTCTACATGATGCGCCGAGAGAACAGGACCTGCAGCGTAAAGGCACCAAGCAGACATGCAGCACAAGGTAGGGTGTTTACCGCGCAAACCCCCCTCCCCCCTTCCCCTAGAGCAACAAATTCGAGAAAGTGCAGCAAGTATATATTTTTTGTCTGCCGAGTGTACAGTGAACGATTATTTTCAGTACATTCAGTACCGGGAGTGCTACTTGTTAAGAGGCCTCCAGCCCAGTTTCAGAGTGTTGTAGTTATGAGTTCAAACGCACACAGTGGAACCACGAAAGTCAGAGACAAGAGATGTATTAGTCTCGTTGTTTACCAGTGTTCAATTCATCAGTCGCACTTGTTTACCGATGTTTCGCTTCATCAGTCTCATGGTGTATCAGTAGTTATTTATGATTTGCCAATGTTTACGTATTGTTTACCAGCTGTTTATTAATGTTTACTTGTTTACCATTGGTAAGTTATGTGTAAAAAATGTGTAAATATATGTTACAGTTAGGGATTTAGGCCATCAGCCATTATGTTACTTCTTTATTTTAAGAGACACGAGTCACTAGGTCGAAGGAGAAAAGGCTGTATTTTTTCTTTTTTGTTGAGAGGCCAACCAGCCCCATAAATAAAGTGTGTTTATTTCGCCGCTAGGGCCAGTGTTGTTTATCTATGCCCCCATTAGACCGCTCGAAAGGCGGCAGCAGAGAGCAAAATTATAAAAGCGTTTTTTCGTTTTTAATATCTAAGAGAAGCTTGCTCGCATAACCTGTTTGCAACTGTTCAATGTGTAACTCTTCAGTAAAAATTACCCTGGCCTGGACGGGTCAGTTAGTGCGGCAGAACAGAGTGTGTAATGAACCAGTGTAATTAGTAGTAGTGATGAAAGAGAAATATGCAGTTTTATTAATTGTAATGATATAAGAGAAGTGTGCAATCTAAACAGGGTTTATTTTGTTTGTACTTTTTGTCAATTTACGAGATTCTGAGACCATCCCCCCACCCCCATAGCAACTATTTCCCCAGGGTTTGTATGGCCTTCGATGTTTGGAAACATTTCTTGTAAACAAAGTTAAGCCCTCAGCAGAGTGTTTTTTTTTCGCTGTGACCAATAAAGTTTCCTTTTCACATCCGATTATTCACGTTCAAGCAGGAGACGAGACGCTCGTTGAAGGGAGAAGGTCCTTGAGACAAGGCCGCGAACGGAAAAAGGGCAGTGACCCCGCAGCTGATAAAGCCACTCTCATTAGGTCAGAGTGTGAAGAGGTAAATAATAGGGGCTTCAGCTATATGAGGGAAAGTAGGGGAAGAGATAGCTACCCAGCTGTCACACAACACACGTGCGTTTGGGCAGCAGAGAGTTGACGGCGAGCACACAGACATAGAGAAGGGAACCAGACAGAAGTGGTAACCATTTGTTCGTCGATGCTACTCCAGGGTTTTCAACAGCGAATCAGTCGGGGTGGTTTGATGGGTGTCGCTTCATAGGATAGGCATAGTGCTGTTACCACACCCTGTCATGCTTAGCCAGGGCAGGCAGCTAGCCAGGGCAGGTAGCTGACTACAAAATTTCCAGGGATTCACCCTCGGCGAAGAACNGTGGTAACCATTTGTTCGTCGATGCTACTCCAGGGTTTTCAACAGCGAATCAGTCGGGGTGGTTTGATGGGTGTCACTTCATAGGATAGGCATAGTGCTGTTACCACACCCTGTCATACTTAGCCAGGGCAGGCAGCTAGCCAGGGCAGGTAGCTGACTACAAAATTTCCAGGGATTCACCCTCGGCGAAGAACNCTTAGCCAGGGCAGGCAGCTAGCCAGGGCAGGTAGCTGACTACAAAATTTCCAGGGATTCACCCTCGGCGAAGAACCGAAGCCGAAGAAAACAGGGTAAGTCCCGAGAATATTGCTCCGGGATGGCCCTTGTGCCACCCAAGAGAAATAACTGATAGGCAGCCACACGGCGAAGGAACAAGGGTAAGTCCCGACGAGAATTAGTGCTGATCCAGCTTTGTAGGAATCCCCGCCACAGTAACTGCACCCTCCCTCGATCCTAGTGGTGCACACAAGCCGCTGACACACACAATACAAATACGTATTGGCGTTGGCCTATAAGTAAGATTTGCCTCTTTTCAGGTAAATATGGTATATCATGTTGCATCTATGCTTCAGGCATTTAAATATTATATAACTTGTTAAATGTTTTATGTATTTTTGTTTTAAATAAATTAAAGTTAAATATCACTATGATTTTTATTAATTTAATACTACCATAAAGTGATTATTTCCTAACACTAATAAATTAATTACATTTGTTTGTACACATACTTCGAGTTCTGATAAATCAGGAAATTATTGGTTATTACATTTAAAATCGTGTTTCATATATACATAACAAAAACTTTAAATTATGTGAGTACGTAAAACATGTGGTGTCATTCAGTTTTAATTCAGTATTTTTGCATTTTGAAATAAATATTTAAAAAATAATTGGCAAATTGGAAGTTCATTTTGTTGCACCACACCAATCTGTAATCCATTTGCAGAAAGAGCACATAAACTGTAATTGCAATGAATGTAATGAACTATGAACGTGATATTAATGTATTTGTGTATCAACAAGTATTAACCTTGAATACAGTATTAATTCTATGCAGTTTTCTCGTTATCACTGCTAGTTATAGCAGAACTATCTACTGCTAGTTTGTAGTTAGAAGTTTGTGTTCTTAGTTAAATTTTATCTCACTCACGAAGGCGAGATTTTGACAGTTCTGACAAAGTCATGCCTATGTTTACTTTTTACTTTGTATTACACTTCTGCCATCAGATGGTGTGTGAAGTAGAAACCATATTGTTTATTTACAAGCTAAAATTTATCAAGTGAAAAACAGTAGCTATGTATTTTTACACAAAATAGCTTGGCTTTTAAATTCGTAGCATGTAATAATAGTAGATTATTAGCAAGCTGAATCGCTGCGCACGGAAATGTGTTACTTTAAAAAATATGTAAAAGTTTGCTGAAAGTATAAAACTTCATAAATTTGTACTCACATAAAACAAGTACTGTAATTTGTTTACCNTATGTAAAAGTTTGCTGAAAGTATAAAACTTCATAAATTTGTACTCACATAAAACAAGTACTGTAATTTGTTTACCGGGCTGGGTCTGGTGTTCTGCCATGGTGTTGAGAAATGTGGTCCAGGCTGTGTTCGCTAACAGAAAGCATCCCTATTTGTTGCTTTATTAGGAAATTTTACATGTTTCATATATCTTTAATTTTGGGCCTTTAAATGGCTCGAAATGACTTGGGTTTGAAATACATTGCAACAATTTAATTTAAAAATATAAATTTTTTTTTTAATTAAATGCGACTGTTTTGGATCTTGTAAAATGAACTTTACTATCCATTTATGGTTTCTTCACACTTTTTTAATTAAACCGTTGAAAAATCACCCCATGTATGACATATTCGATGTTGCCAACTCAGGGGTTTTCCCCCTATATTCGGGGTTTTTTTCCTTATGGAGGTAAAATTGTATACCTAGGGGCTAGGGGAAAATTTGGGGATTTCCTCTATATTATAGGGTAAATTTTGAGGAAATACTGATATTTGATTAGGTGAGTTTATTTCCGAACATGGTCGTATGTTTTCAAATTTTCTCTGTTGAGGGTTACCATATACTATATGTACCTAGTCCTAGTGCTCATCTGCAAGTAAATAAAAACTGAGATCTGTGTTTTGTGATTTGAATAAATATTGGTAGGAAAGCCTAGCATATATTGTGTCTAGGAAGAAAGTTCATCAGTATTTGCAGCGATTTAGGTCAGGGTGGTTTTCTGACAATGAACATAAGGACTGGATTCAGGAAGTTATGGGAGAGCCAAGCCAAGCTAAATGTAATTTCTGCATGTGCATTCTGAAAGCTCACAAAAAAGATCTGTGCATCCATGCCAAAACTGAAAAACATAAATAGGCAGCAGAACCATTTTCTTCTTGGAGACAAAGCAGGCTAACTTTTCAGCCAGTTAANTGTGCATCCATGCCAAAACTGAAAAACATAAATAGGCAGCAGAACCATTTTCTTCTTGGAGACAAAGCAGGCTAACTTTTCAGCCAGTTAAGAAAACATTGTGACTTGAAGCTGCTAGCGCAGAAGCTGGTTTGTGTTTATTTACCATCTGTCGCTGTTTTACTAAATCGATTGACCATCTAAGTAAACTAAATAAACACGTATTTTATAATTTTACCAATACTCAACTGGTAAAAATTCATCGCAGAAAATGCAGTAGCATGAATAAAAGTATTATATATCTCCATTACATCGAAGACCTGAAATGTGATATTGTGGACAGCTACTATAGTTTGCTAGTGGATGAGTCTACAGACTTAAGTGTCGATAAGCAGCTCGGAGTTTGCATCATTTATTACTCAAAAAAAGGAAAAAATGTGGTGTCAACTATCTTAAAGATTTACTTACTGGGTGCAGGTGATGTTGAAAGTTTATTTGTTGCTATTTAGGCTGTCATAAAAGAACTAAACTTGTATATGTAGAAGTTGTGTGGGCTTGGGACCGACAACGCATCAACAATGAATGACATAAATTCTGGGCTATATGAGAAAATGACATAAGTTATGCCCTCATATTATTTTCATAAGAGGTGTCTGCCATTCAGTACAACTTGCTGTATCAAAGGCTGTTGCTGACTCTATGCCAAGGAACATTAAATTTATTTTCAGTAAAACCTATGCATGGTTTTCAACGTCTTCAGGTCGTCGACTATCTTACAAACTACTCTAAAATGCCATTAATGATGTTGCAAATCCCCTCAAAATCGTGAAAGCGCAAAAACAAGGTGGTTGTCTGTTGAAGTAGCTGTATCTCGCATACTACACAGTGGCTTGGATTGAAAAATCACTTTGAAATATCACGACTCAGTGAAAAGTGCAATACAACAGAGTTACTATATCAGATGTTCAGTGACATTCGTAATGAAATATACCTGTCATTCCTTCAGCCTATACTACGTCAGGCACAGCATATGGATCAATCGTTCCAATCAAATACAGCAGATGCCAGCAAACTTTTGAGTGGTCTTGTGTTGTTGGTTAAAGGTGTTGGGAAAAATTGGATAAAGTCAACTATGTGGAATGGCAGAATACGCCAAGTATTGTAGCACTCTGGACAGAGATTCTTTTCTACAGAGATGCATCTGGAAATAATCAATTTCAGCATCTTGCAGAGTTGGCAATTCAGTGCTTTGTTTTGCCATGGTCTAATGAAGATANTCTGGAAATAATCAATTTCAGCATCTTGCAGAGTTGGCAATTCAGTGCTTTGTTTTGCCATGGTCTAATGAAGATAACGACAGTGTATTTTGCCATATGAATTTGATGAAGAATCGTCTAAGAAACAGGATGGAAACTGAGATGCTAAATTCTATCTTGTGTGTTCGTGCTAGGCTAAGACGTAAAAATTAATGTTGCAAAGATTACACATTCCCAATTANCTAAATTCTATCTTGTGTGTTCGTGCTAGGCTAAGACGTAAAAATTAATGTTGCAAAGATTACACATTCCCAATTAATGCAATGACGAAAACTGGAATAATGTCATCATATGTCACTCCAACTTTACGGGAAAATGCTTCAGTAGAAGCATCCTTCAATGCAGAAAAATAAACTGAATACTTAGGCCTGCTACTGAATTAACAGGATCCAGACAATCCAGACCCGATGGCCTGGGACTCCTGGGCCTGAGTCCTGAATAACTTTGTTAGGTCACTTACGTGCTGTGTGCATCAAAAACAATTTGGAAATGAAAGCAGGCCTACATTATATATATAACTATCAAACAGCCTATGCATGTGTATGTTATTTTGTTAATTTCACTAAAAAAAGAACTAAAGTTCTGGGTTTTGTATTAATTTTTGTTACATTTAAAGAGTTCTGTTTTCTTTTGGCTCACCTGGGGGTTNAACTAAAGTTCTGGGTTTTGTATTAATTTTTGTTACATTTAAAGAGTTCTGTTTTCTTTTGGCTCACCTGGGGGTTTTAAATTATCATTTGAGGTGGGACTTCGTATCCATAGGTTGGCATCACTGGACGTGATTGGTTATTTTCTGAATATGTCGCGTATCACAAGCATTTTGTACTTAATTTAATTACAGCACCTTATTTTTAGTTAAATTGGACTTTTGTTTACATTTTATCTATAAATTACCATATCTCATTTATAATTAATATGAATAAAATTAGGGAGAAAATATGTGTGTTGGAAATACCTAGTAAGAAATAGTTCTTATGTAAAACATTGTCGAACCGAGTGCACATGAATACAGTTCGTTATCCATCTGGTGTTATTTTCTATGCTTGGTTAAGCTTTGTTTGCATAAGGTGGAAGAATAGCCTGAAAGTAGAACTTTAGTGGGGCTTCAGAAGTGTTGGAAGTAACAGTGAATGGACTATTCTAATAATTTGTATAAATTCTTTTCTACTCACTTTTTTATGCTGTGTTCTTTAATGTGTCGGCACAGCACTCAGAATTGCCAAAATAAATTCACTTTCATTCCCACACAAATAATCTGATACCGGATTTTTTTTAATGGAATCTTTATAGTTTGCATAGTGATTTACTACTTACTGGATGCAAAAGAGTTTTCAGTTATTGTTTGGGAATTAGTGGAGAGACTTTTAATGATGGTGATTTTCAGTATTTGTGCATCAATGATACTTATATTTTTGGGGATAATTGGACACTGAGACATGTTCTACAATTAAATGGTCAGCAGAAATAAATATTTTGAATGGACTTTGTATTGAACACTTACATTCTGTATGAAAAGTATGCTGTATTTTTAATTTTATATTTATAACCTTACCTTTGACTGCAGTGGAATATCTATAAATTGTTTTTGGATTACCAAATTAAAAAAAATATTGATACAAACACTGTAGAGCTTGTCCCTAGATCTTGTTTTTAATGTTTAAGTTAAAGTTGGTTTACTGTTCAAGCCCAATTTAACATGGATAATGCAGCTTATGGAGAGGAACACAGCTAAATGCTATTTTATGATACTCAAAAACTTGGGCTGCAGTTTATCTGTTCACTCATGTTTCCCTCTACTATCGCCTTCCCTCACCAGACTTAATGAAAACAATCCCTTCCCCTTCTCACACCCCATTCACTTCTNTTCCCTCTACTATCGCCTTCCCTCACCAGACTTAATGAAAACAATCCCTTCCCCTTCTCACACCCCATTCACTTCTTTCATAGTATAGTGGCATCTGACCTTCTCTGTTAATAGAATAGGAGTGTGCTTTGGACAAAAACTACACTTTGCTGCCTGAAATGGTGGAATGACTCTCGTTCTGATGCACTCTAGGGCCATCAAATAGGATGGCATTATCATAGAAAGTTAAACTTCAATGTTTACAGGCACAGTGTGTGACTTTCTTCTTGTTCCAATTGCAGGAAACTTCCAGATATTGATGACATTTGTGACAGCCGAACTGAGGAGAGAGCAAGCTAGTTGGCTAAGTATAAAGATTCTAGATGAGAAACTAAAAAATTACTGTTCAGAATAAACAATAGACATGGGAAAACTATAAAAACTGGATGTTACATTAAGATTACACTTTAAGGTGCTGCACACCTGTGGCTAAAGTAAAGCCTTTGATGCTCAATAATTATTTTTAGCATACATGTCTTCAGCATTATTTATTTCATGAGCCTAGGTAAAAAAAAAACCAAAGCTACTTTGGGTGTGTATGCAGATCAAATAAAAAAATTGTTTCCAAAGTGAAGGGGGGGGGGGACACAATTATCCAGAGAAAACCTACTGACAATAGACAACATCCGCCATGTTTCCCAACTAAAAAAATCTGGGATTGAAAAAAGATCACAATTGTTTGGAGGCTAGAGTTCTTACCACACAACCACCACCAATTTTGATTAGTTCTGTATTCATATATTTTAAGTTCCCCTCGGAATTGGGAACTACACTATGTGGAAACAATATAGGAGATATTTCTACATTGTCTAAAATTTAGTGAACTTATTTCAACAGATATAATTAATTTGATACTATTGTAAGGCTTCGCAACTTGTTGCCTCAGACAGAATTTTGCTGATTAATGACAATTTGATAATTTTTTAGACTTGTCAACATCTAAATCNCAACTTGTTGCCTCAGACAGAATTTTGCTGATTAATGACAATTTGATAATTTTTTAGACTTGTCAACATCTAAATCTATGACAAGGCATAAGGCCACATGAATGTTAATACAATTTGTATTTACTAGCTTCTTACGTAAATAATGTCAGAATTTTCTTCACGTAGTTTTTTGTTTGAAATGGAACATCACATTCTACGTTTGCACATCGCAGTGTGATGTTGCCTGCATTTCGTAGTGGGATATTGCTTTCACATCGCAGTGGGATGTTGCTTGCATGTCGCAGTAGGAGGTAGCTTGCATGTCGCAGTGGGATGTTGTATGCACATTGCAGTGGGATGTTATCTGCAAATCACAGTGGGACATTGCTTGCATGTCGCAGTGGAACATCGTCTGCCCCGGCCATTTCCATGTACAGACAACGTTTCAGCCACATTGCCATACTGTCATGCAATAAACATGTCACATGACACGAACCACGTGTCCACAACATCCTTGTGCCCACTCTGAGTGTCGCAGTCACATAAAATGCACAAACTACACCAGGCTGTGCCTGCCATATCAGGCCAAGAGTGTGTAGTATAGCTTGACAAGAACGAAACTTCCAACTTCCTGCCAACACTATTACATAACTCAAGAGACAGCCCTTCTTATTTATTACAAGAGGTAACTCTCTTAATAAATAAGTAGGTGATCCGAAACAATGTTTACTACAAAGCCACAGCAGTTGGGCACACTGGCAATTGGTCGTTACATCGTAGCAGATCGCACCACGACTTATAATGTGATGGGCCTCCAAGTGGCATCGAACTGGCCTGTAAGCCGAAGCTGAAATGCTAAGTACCCTAAAGTGAAACCAGTATTGTGCAGCATTTTTCCAAACACATCAAACAATGTCACCTCATTCACAGCTACAGTAAGGGGTGTGGTTTATTGTATTAAGAGCTATCTAGCATGGCAACTCGTACCCCTTTGCCCAGGTGGACTCGTCCATCCCTTCAGGTGACAGCTACCTGGCAACACTGTAGCCAGTGAAATACAAATGCATCACCAGAAGTGAAATACAGACACTTTTCACAATAAAATGTAATAGTGAATTAAATATTTAGTTATAAAATAGCAATTATGTTTTCAAAAAGGGAGATTGCTTATAAATGCCTCCATCCTTGTAACATGTAATTTAGTGTGGTGACACTCCCCATCAACTTCACAACATCAACATTAATATACATTTGTTTATCAACATGGGTGTCCCCAATGTGTTTAATTTAATTTACACATTTTTTTACCATTGCCATAAAGTTACATAGTGTTCATGTCATGTTTTTCCATTCGGCGCGTGATGCTGGTTCTCGTCACTTGTGACGGAAGCCAANTTCTGCTAGCTTGCCTCAGCACTCAAGTCAGAACTGCGGAATTGGTCGCCGCCTCTGCAAGCCCCCTCTGTACCATCATTAAGGCTGTTATCATTTCATTGCAATAATTACTTAATCCACCTGAAAATTTGTTTTCTTTCTTTGCTGTACCAAGGGGAGAACCACCCGCACTCTCACCAGAGAGCTTAACGCTACCGCCTATCCACATAACAACATGCTCATTTTTAAGCTAAGGTCACCGACAGGCCGTAAGTGTTGGGTCCATTTTCTTTCATTATTCACATGTAATCAAGCGCAGTGAGTAAAAAGCTTGAAAAGTTCAATGTTTGTTGATTTATTGCCCTCATGGACACATCGGGCGCTATACCCCTTGTAGTACCACCCACAATTTTCTAGCATATTTCAGGTGTACGAGATGGCCTACAGTCTCGTCATAAGGTGTAAATAGTGTAACAGTAAGTATGTGACATCATCTGGAAACTGACACAAGACTCCAGGGCTCCCTGGGCTGTCGACCGAATGACCCACATCCTAACTCTCAACTGGGTTATGGCGCCGGACAATTCTGCACTCAACCAGCCCTGGGTCACATCGACCACATCAAATATTACAAAAAAATTTGTAACATTGCTGCAACTCTTTATATGGTCGAGGTTACCCAGGGCTGGTTGAATGTTGATTTGCCCGGCGCCATAACCCAGTGGAGAGTTAATGATGAGGGTCGTTCGGTCGACGGCCCAGAGGGCCCTTGATATCTCCATCAATTTGTTGATGATGTCATCATGTACTTACTGTTGCGCTATTTATACCTGATGATGAGACTATCAGACATCTTGTACGCCTGAAATATACTATGAAATTGTGGGTGATGCTACAAACGGTGTAGTGCCCTGCAATTATTTGACACAGTTAGCTTTGTAAAGCAGTTTATTCACTCTTCTGACTACATGTGAAAAATATATGAAAATAGACCCAGCACTTATGGCCTGCTGGTTACCTTAGGGTGAAATAAATGTGGTAATATGTTGGTACCCGATTACATTAAGCCCTCTGGTGAGAGGGTGCGCGGCTCTCCCCTCAGTACAGTAAAATGATAAAAATGTTCTGGTTGACTAATTAATATTACTGTTGTAGTGAAGTGATTACAGCCTAAATTATGGTACCGAGACGGCTCGCGGATCGGGCGACCAACGCCGCCAGTCTGGTCCGAGTGCTGAGACGAACCGAACGAGTGGCCTCGGTTTGCGTCACAAGAGACTAGAACCGAAGTCGAATGGTGAATAATGAAACATAACATGAGCACTCTGTGATGTGATTGTAGTGGTGAAAATTTGTATAAGTTAAATGAAACACATTGGTGACACCTCTGTTTATTAACAAATGTCTGTTATGATTGAAGTTGTGAAGCTGGTCACCACACTAAATTATATGTTGCAATGATGGAAGCCTTTGTAAGCAATCTCCCTTTTAAAAAACATTATTACTCTTATATAAATAAACATTTAATAAGTTATTACACTTTCTCATAAAAGTATTTGCATTTCACTACCGATGACAGGTTTGAAGTTCACTGGCTACAATGTTGCCAGGTGGCTGTCTCCTGAAGGGATGGACTAGTCAACCTGGGAAAAGGGGCATGGAATGCAATGCTTGATTGCTATTAATACAATAAAACACACACCTGATTGTAGCTGTGAATGTGGTACCTGTGTTCATATGTTTACAGAAATGCTGCACACTACTGCATGACAATTTTTTGCACTTATCACTTCAGCTTTGGCCTACAAGCCAGTTGACATCACCTGGTGGTATGTTACAGCGCAGGTCGTGGTGCGAGTTGCTACGAAGTAATGACCAATTGCCAGTGCGCCTAACAGCTGTGGTTTGGGGTAGACACTGTTTTGGATCGCCTACTTATATATTAAAAGAGATACCTCTTGTAATAAATGAGTAAGTCGGTCTCTTGAGTTGCATAATCCTTGTCGGCAAGAAGGTGCAAGTTCTGTTCTTGTCGACCTGCACCATGCACTCTTGGCCTGATCTAGTTGGTGTGGCCCAGTGTAGCTGGTGTAGTTGTTGTGACTGCGGCAGTCATAGGGCCGTTTGCAGAGATCTTCCTTTTCTTGTTCTTCAAGGCTTCCTTCCAGAAGGAAGGCCACGCTCCATTTCTTCAAGTATCGTGCAGAGACGCAAAAAGGCTTGGTCGCTCCTTTCCTTACCGAAGGAAAGGCTTGTCTCGTCCTTTTCGTGAGGAAGGCCGATCCTGTACTGAAGATACACGAACTTTAGTGACGTCATGGAAACATCATAGTTAACAGCCAAAAGGAAGAATTGCAATATTTTGTGTACCTAAATGTTCTTATGTAGTCTATGGTAGGTAATGATATATTGTTTTTATCTGAAAAATGGCATCAGGTGGAAGGTTTGAGCGTTTTACAATTAATGAACGAAACATTTTATTTGTGCTTGTTCGCACTTATGCGAACGCAATCGAAAATAAGAAAACTGATTACAGTAACCTGATTGCCAAAAAGGAGGCATGGGTTCAAATAGTATGCCAATTCAATACGCATCCTGATGTTACCAAGGTAAGGAAGTATTGCATTTTAGTTCATTTGTTTGATACGCAGTATCATCTGTAATATAAATATAAACCCTTACAGACAACGGTAAACAGTGCATTGCTTGTACTTACGTGTGTTACGGAAATGTTTCGTGTTCTGTTAACCATAATTGTATGATTCTATATATTAATACGGGAGAATAGCAGCTGTTTGCATGTTCATGCCTCAGCAAGGTTAGATCAGTAATATAAAGCGAATGGTTTGCAATAACATCTGAAAGTATGGAAATTGTAGCTACATTTTACAACCGAAATACACGTGAATGTCAAACACAACCTCAGTGTGTTAGCATTAGCAACCTGGAAATAATGGGCGAATATGTATTATTACAATGCTGACATGTAAATTATGAATGAAAAAGTAATTTGACACTATCTTTTGAATAGTACGTATACAATTAGGCACAGTGAAAGAAGTCTGTTCGCATCATGTAAGAAACCTTTGATGCATGTCAAATAATGTATATGGAACATTACAATGTACATTATTATTATTATTTGTGTACTATCCAATTGAGCACATACTTGCCATATGTTTGATAAATCTGAGGCTACAATTGATTTAGAACAGAAAATAACACACAGACAGTTCTGTGTAAGTTTTGTTAAGTGATAACTGAAACAGAGTTATGTATTGTTTGTATGTTGTCTGCCCTCCAAATTATTGTATGTAATGACTGTTTTCAAGTAATGTACGTTTTGTTACACTTTGCAGTGTACCACTGCCCAGCTGAAGAAATGCTGGGACATTAAGAAAACCAAGCGGAAGAAAACCCTTGCTCTTGCCACAAAACAGCGAATGGCCACTGTGGGAGGACCTTTTGTAAACGATCCTGTCACAGATGCATAGCTGGAAATAGCTTTGGTCGGTGTACTACATTGCGTGGATGATGTGGTAGACTGTGACACAATAGTTTCTGCAGAAGGTGACACTTGTGTAGAAACTATTATGCCACAGTCTAGAGAGGAAGGCTGCATCTTTATTGCCCATTGTGATGAATTTACTTCCGGCAAATCGCTAGTATTGAGTGCACCAGAAGAGGCCTCTCGGAGCATTATTCCACCAACACCTGTATCTGGTTCACGTACTAGGCAAAGCTCTAGACGTATACCAACCATAGATGTTGTGGATTTGGAATGTAGGGTTTCAAACCTTGAGCGTTCAGACAGACCTACACGAAAATTCCTAGCAATGCAACAGGCTGAAAACAGGCTTCGAATGAGGGCAAACAAGGCATTGGGAGAGGCTGAAGAACAGTATCTTGCCAATGAACAACCAGAGGCAGCTCGGGCAGTGAGGAACGGGCAATACGATGCGGATTGCGAGCAGAAGAGCGCAGGGAAGAGCTTCATGCGCAGCAGATGTGACATGATGAGGAACTGCACGAGCTGCGCAAGAAACTTCTCACAGAAGCAAATGATGATGTATTGTAAAAACGGCTTGTGAAGTTGTTTTTATGATTCAACAGTGTATGCATGCTTGTGGCATGGTTATAGGCCTCCTGGGGAACTATCCATGTAAAAAAAGAGTAACGCATTGCGTGCTGTACCTCCAGATGTTTACCACCAGTGGTAGATCTCTAAGGTGATGTGGAAACTGGCACAGAATGGATAACCACATTCAGGTAAGTGCTTTCTTGTTTCATTTTAAGTTATTAAATGTGTATGACAGGAAATTCACGAGCTGTTGGAATTCTTTGCACACAATAAACTTTCAACATTTACATTTGATTGCATGTCCCATTGCCAATATTTTTATAATAAAAGTAAATGTGTCAAACAGGTGTGACATACCATAAAATGTTACAGTACAAATAATTTATGTTATGTATTTCTTATTTATCGTTATGAAATATCTATATAAGAACATATCAGAACATATCAACGAGTAAAGCATTTTAAATACATAATGAGTACATCATATACATATGTGTTTGAAATACATAACAACAATACAAACAAAGTATAATGCATGTAATATATGAATACTATTTACTAATACAATATAAATAACATACCATTTAGGTATGTTACATACAATATGCTTCAAAACAATCTCATATATATTATCCTTTTATACAATGCAATGTAGCCACTAGAATTGTCTTGAAATAATTAATTAACATTATTATATTATTTATACAGAAAACATTTGAAGGATAGCCTTCCAAAATTATTGATCATAGGTGTTGCATTAATGTATTATGGTAGTTTATTGAAGAATTTTATTTTAGAATAATCTATGTATATGTCTTCAAAGAACTGTTGTAGTATCGTATATCATGTGAAAATCATCATCTTGTTATGTATGATAGTACTTATGAATATTGAGTGACTCTAATAATTCCACGCATTATGATATGTTGACATCAGGCACAGCGCATACAGTCCTGTCGTGATCAAATCTATCATTTACAAATGCAGTGTAGTTGTTTAGTAACAAATAGTATTTTTAATTTGTACACTTTACAAGCTATTGCTTTTGTACTACTGTATATGCCTTGACCATCTAAAATAAACACGTTTTATATCCATTTCGGTTGTTTCATTTATGTAAATACAACCTTTCAGAACTACTTTCTNCACGTTTTATATCCATTTCGGTTGTTTCATTTATGTAAATACAACCTTTCAGAACTACTTTCTTATAAACCAGACTTTCATTAAAACGAATAACCTTCAGCATATAATAATAGGGATTTATATAGATGTGTGTGTACATATAGCACTGGAATACATGCACTACAGACGTTTTAAATAGCTGATTACATCTGTGCTTAAAGGTAGTTGTTTGAAAGCATTGTGTTCAAGAATCCTATGTGTTATTTTTGCAGGTTACTGAATAAGGTGCAGTGTGTCACCGCTAGTCTCAGGTATTGTTGCCATCTTAAAAATATAACAAACTTTTAATATTGCATTGTATATTATATTACAAGAGGAACGAACATAATTAAAACAATAATACCAGGGAGAAGAAAAAGTACTGGGGTACTAGCCTAGGGAAGAAACCAGGGTTAAAAAACCTTATGGGAACAGAATATGGAATAAAGCCAACTAGTTGTGAAAAAGGACATTACTTAAGGAGAATAAAACGGGAAAGGTAATGTAGTGATCTGCAATAAAATAATGGAGCCTAAAGTAAATTGTAAAATGTGGGCGTTGTGCCCTGCAGTACTAAGGCGCCTGCAGTACCATAGAAATTAGTGTAAATTGAATTTAAATGAAATTATGTACTCGGAAAAGGGGATGGAGACGAACAATGTCATGTGTGTGGGTATGTGGAACCTTATGGGGCTGTGGCGCCCGCACGGCNGGAAAAGGGGATGGAGACGAACAATGTCATGTGTGTGGGTATGTGGAACCTTATGGGGCTGTGGCGCCCGCACGGCCATAGGTGTAGTACAGATAGGGCGGAAGGAAAGGCAATAAACAGCAGCAAAAGGGAAAGAACCCTAAAAGTGTTGAAATTGTATTGATGTAGATGTTGTGACTTGCGGGACTGTGTTGCCCGCACAACCATAGGTGTAAAGATAAATGTAAGTGAAGGTAAAATGTCTATAAACGGAAGGAAAGGGGAAACCCTAGATACTATATAGTGAAGACGTATCGTACGNTAAGTGAAGGTAAAATGTCTATAAACGGAAGGAAAGGGGAAACCCTAGATACTATATAGTGAAGACGTATCGTACGGGGCTATGGTACCCGCACAACCATATGTGTAAGTGTGAAGTTATAATAAGAAAGTAAAGCAGATAGCGGACAAAGGTAACATAAAAAGGAAAGTAACATAGTACAAAAACGGGCAAAGGTGTGGCGCAAACAGAAACCAAGAAGAATAAATGAAGGGAAAAGAAATTAAATAAATCTGGAACAAGCACAGCGCACAACAATGATACGAGACTAAAACTAGAAAGCACAGAAAGGCGAGTAGATTGTGGCCACCTACAAAAATTATGAACACCTGAAACAATGAAAACCTGGTAAAGGGAAAGACACCAACAAATGGTGTAACACAGTAAACAGTTTATAAATGNACACCTGAAACAATGAAAACCTGGTAAAGGGAAAGACACCAACAAATGGTGTAACACAGTAAACAGTTTATAAATGCAATATTCAATAAACATTACAGTAGATATCGAGTGAAAGAACTCGTGTATAAAGGGATATCTACTAGTTACACATAAATATAGAAATGCTTCCTGAGGCCAAGCCATGTACACAAGGTGGAAAACTGGACAACTAAAACAAGAATATAGTACCGATGATAGTACAATTATAGCCTAAATGTAACACTCAATATAAATGGAATAGGATAAAAGTAGTATATACAACAAGGAATGAATTGACATATACAAAAGGATATAATGAGAACGCCCCAGTAGTGAATGCCGCACGTACATTTATGTTGCATTGAATTAGGGTTACAATTGGTTACACACACATTTGTTTTTGTAATGTTTTATTAATTGGATTATTTTGTTGGAAAATCTTGTATTTCTTCTGTGTATAGTTTGATTTATCGTTAACTATGTTATGTGTGTATAGTGTACTATATTGACCTGATCCATGTCACCTGAGCTGTGATGGCTCATATGGGATCTATAGAATTATAAAGTAAAATAAATATATATGTATAGCATTCAAAGATCTTGTGAATTTCCTGTCATGCACATTTAATAACTTAAAATGAAACAAGAAAGCACTTACCTGAATGTGGTTATCCATTCTGTGCCAGTTTCCACATCACCTTAGAGATCTACCACTGGTGGTAAACATCTGGAGGTACAGCACGCAATGTGTTACTCTTTTTTTACATGGAGAATTCCCCAGGAGATCTATAAACATGGCACAAGTATGCTTACAATGTTGAATCATAAAAAGAACTTCACAAGTTCTTTATACAAAACAGCATAATTTTCTTATGTGAGACATTAGCATTAAAATCTGGAGAGATGTATTGTAAGAATAGTGGTTCTCAATTAAAGTTTCGCTGAATAAATATAGCTCTGACTTCAGCTCCACGATTATTCCGTGCTGCAGCNATAGTGGTTCTCAATTAAAGTTTCGCTGAATAAATATAGCTCTGACTTCAGCTCCACGATTATTCCGTGCTGCAGCATTCTCCACAGCAGGAACAGGAGGCATGAAATGATCCTCATCAGCTGGAGGAGGTGGTAGTGGTTCACTATGAGCAACTGCAATGTTGTGTAACACCGCACATGCAGCGATGACCCTGCTGGCTGTATGGAGGCTTGTCCGTAGTCGATGGCCCAATCATGCAAACCTTCGTTTCCATACTCCGATCAGACTTTTCACTGTGTTCCTGGTCCTCTTATGTGCTGCATTGTGCCTGTTTTCTACAGCTGTTGTTGGGACCAGTAATGGAGTGAAGAGAAATGGCAGTTGAGGGTAGCCATTGTCTCCCAGCAGTATTCCTGGCAGAGAGCGATTTTCAAAACGGGTCATCACCCTGCTGTTATTGAATATCCTCGATTCGTGAGTACTGCCGGGCCACCTAGTCACAATGTGCAGGATATGTAGGTTAGGGCCTGAGACAACATGTAAATTTAATTTAACAATGTTACCCAACATATTAACAACAATGAATGCTGTCAGACAAAAACATTTTAATATTGGCATATTTAAAATCAATTTTATTGTATTAAATGATTTGTATCAAATAACCTTTACACACATAAACCTGTACATAAACAATAATGTGGTACACATTCCAGCAAACATACCTGAACAATGAGCGACATATATCCTTTCCTATTACGGTACACCTCTGCAAACTGGCCACCTGGGCTCCTAATGCCAATGTGGGTGCAATCAATGCACCCACTTACACCAGGAAACCCACCATTCACATAGAACAGCCTGTAATTTTTCTGAAGTTGTGGCTGTCCAGGAAAATGCACAAACTGCAAGAGGTTCGCAGCCAGTTCAGAGGATTCTACCTGTTACAAAAGTCAATGTGTGTAAGACNAAAATGCACAAACTGCAAGAGGTTCGCAGCCAGTTCAGAGGATTCTACCTGTTACAAAAGTCAATGTGTGTAAGATGTGCCTCTGTTTTATTTACACAATTCAACTCAACTACCTGCGAGAAATACAAGACACCTGGTTGCAGATATTACTGATTACCATGCAAGCTTATTTTAATATTGCATGTCAGACATATTGGGACGTATGTACTGATAAACACTGCACATTACTACTGTGGTCACAGACATATGACAGATGTTTAAACACAAGAAGATGGACTAAAGTGTAATTTACTATTTACATTGTATAGGATATTTGCCAGTAATTGTACTGTCCACATCATTTACAGTGATATGATATGACCACACTGAACATCATGTTGCACGAACCAGTATTTTTAAGCATCTAATCTAATAGGTACTTGTGCATGGATAACCTAGTGGGTACTTTTGGGTTGCATGGCTCAGCTGATTTGCATTCCTCACATAGTATCATTAAGGGCTCGATCTGCAACCTATTATACTATCATGAACAAACTGCAATACCAATTTCACACCCAACAATTCTGTTGGAAGTCAACTGATTTGTGCTTGGGGTTAATACACCACCTACCACAAGCACCACCACTTGATACAAAATGAACACACCATCAAGTAATAATAATAACCAACAAAATATCGGTATTAGGCTACCGCCCGGTTGCGAGCTCTCTCACCTCTCCTCTACCTGACTAAACTCCTCTTCCACACCCTTCCTGAACCTCATACACTGTTTCCTATTATGCTACACTAACCTAACAACAGATTTATATGCAGATACACAAGCATCTCCAAATTTATTGCTTAGCATAATACTTATTAAACAAACATTTGTAACCTGCATAGTATGTTGGCTGCATTAACTTATCACTATTAATATTGCAGCGCTCTCGAAGTCCAGGAACAAATAATTGTTCTCAATTATAGGGCACTTAAACTCTGCTTGTGGAACTTAATATGCAACATACATTCTACATTACAGGTAGCTTTAAATCTGCTTGTGATACTAAATATACAACATAAATTTAATATCAGTTTATATTTATTTACCTGTACAATCCTGCTCACCATTGCCTCATTGACATGGCATAGGTCACCGCAAACATTCTGCAACAAAAAAACATTTGCCATACAATTTGATTTAACCTATTTACATCCGACATGTCATACAAACATGCCTTACTGGCAATTACATGTTCTATTTGGTGTCTGCAATGCATATTACATACTAACTCACACATGTGCAACTATAATGTACAATTCACATCATTATGCTATTACCTACTTAACTAACTAGCAGACACATGGAACATGCCATGAAAATACTTTCAATTCTAACTTCGTTACAACGTATACGCAAAAGGAAGGTTTATTTTAAACTACCTGCAAATGTAAAACATGTTAATTGTGTTAGAAAATTTAAAATGGCATTGAAAACATATGTGTTGATGAAAGCATATTAAAGAGTAGATGAATATTTAAGTGACAAAAACCATTGGTTGACAACTAATAATGTTTTNATATGCAGATACACAAGCATCTCCAAATTTATTGCTTAGCATAATACTTATTAAACAAACATTTGTAACCTGCATAGTATGTTGGCTGCATTAACTTATCACTATTAATATTGCAGCGCTCTCGAAGTCCAGGAACAAATAATTGTTCTCAATTATAGGGCACTTAAACTCTGCTTGTGGAACTTAATATGCAACATACATTCTACATTACAGGTAGCTTTAAATCTGCTTGTGATACTAAATATACAACATAAATTTAATATCAGTTTATATTTATTTACCTGTACAATCCTGCTCACCATTGCCTCATTGACATGGCATAGGTCACCGCAAACATTCTGCAACAAAAAAACATTTGCCATACAATTTGATTTAACCTATTTACATCCGACATGTCATACAAACATGCCTTACTGGCAATTACATGTTCTATTTGNTGTCATACAAACATGCCTTACTGGCAATTACATGTTCTATTTGGTGTCTGCAATGCATATTACATACTAACTCACACATGTGCAACTATAATGTACAATTCACATCATTATGCTATTGCCTACTTAACTAACTAGCAGACACATGGAACATGCCATGAAAATACTTTCAGTTCTAACTTCGTTACAACGTATACGCAAAAGGAAGGTTTATTTTAAACTACCTGCAAATGTAAAACATGTTCATTGTGTTAGAAAATTTAAAATGGCATTGAAAACATATGTGTTGATGAAAGCATATTAAAGAGTAGATGAATATTTAAGTGACAAAAACCATTGGTTGACAACTAATAATGTTTTGATTTGTGTTCATGTAATTGGGTTGTAATGGAAACTGTATTTCCAATTTGCATATTTCAATTTCATATTTGGTTACGTACACCTACATTTAGTATTCTATATATNTGGAAACTGTATTTCCAATTTGCATATTTCAATTTCATATTTGGTTACGTACACCTACATTTAGTATTCTATATATTGGCAACTGATAAATTGATGTTATGTGTGTATGGAAAGTATTCATATCTGACAGATGTAAGTCCTATTTGTCTATTCATGTAATTATATTGTAATGCGTACTCTAATTCATATTCTTCGTATGTTGATAACTGAGATCTTGTATTCCATATACTATCAAATGACAAATTGCGANGTACTCTAATTCATATTCTTCGTATGTTGATAACTGAGATCTTGTATTCCATATACTATCAAATGACAAATTGCGATTATTTTTGTATGGAAACTATTAACATCTTATTTGCTTATGCATTATATTTCATTTGTGCAGCGTGTATTTTTGACAGCTGACAGTTTATTTGTATTCTGGTATTTTTATATTTGACAAGTTACACTCCATATGTATTGAGATTTATGCGATGATAAATAAATTAATACCATTGTCCTAACAATGGGATCTTTTAGAGGTTAATGCAGTTCGTTTTCATTACAAATGCATACGAAAACCAAATAACACTGTACCCACCTGGAAACTATTTCTGCCATAAAATCTGAGGGCGATAACAACTTTCAGGACTGGTGGCACTGGCAATCCTCTTCTATCTCCGTTATTGGAGGCAACAAGAGGCACAATAGTGTCCATTACAGTATGTTCGGTGAAACGAAANATCCTCTTCTATCTCCATTATTGGAGGCAACAAGAGGCACAATAGTGTCCATTACAGTATGTTCGGTGAAACGAAAGCGTTTCACAAACTCTACTTCCGATAAGTATTCGCACGGGTTTTGGCCATCGTGCAAATACCGACGAGGACGTTCATTACATTGACGATTCTCGACAACACGCTAAAGTAAATCCAAATGATCTTCGTCAAATAACCTNTCCTCTTCTATCTCCGTTATTGGAGGCAACAAGAGGCACAATAGTGTCCATTACAGTATGTTCGGTGAAACGAAAACGTTTCACAAACTCTACTTCCGTTAAGTATTCGCACGGGTTTTGGCCATCGTGCAAATACTGACGAGGACGTTCATTACATTGACGATTCTCGACAACACGCTAAAGTAAATCCAAATGATCTTCGTCAAATAACCTCGCCACTTCGTACTCCATTACAATCATCACCACTACACAAAACTGTTGTTTACATACACATTACACTGACCATAAATGGGATGACCACATTAATTTTTCAGAGGTTAAAATAAGCAGNACATACACATTACACTGACCATAAATGGGATGACCACATTAATTTTTCAGAGGTTAAAATAAGCAGTGAAATAATACCCACATGGTAATTACAATAAATGTTCATCATTTACATGTAGCATATGTCACAATTACTCTTTAATTGAACATTACNCCCACATGGTAATTACAATAAATGTTCATCATTTACATGTAGCATATGTCACAATTACTCTTTAATTGAACATTACAAATTATTAAGCAGGTGTTATTTTCGATGGTTCGGCCTCCATCTTGCTTAAGGAAGCTAAAAGGCACGCATTGGGCAGCATTATTTCTCGCCACTTCCTTTCCTTAAATTAAAAGTCGCCTTCAACAAGTTACGCCTAAGGGAGGTTCTTGCATTGTAATGAAGGCTTCCTTGTTGATTTAAGTATGCCTTCGTGAAAAAGGGAGATCTCTGTATATGGCACATAGTGGGCACAAGAAGCTCGTTGATGAGTGGTTCACATTATTTGTGGCACCAACATTGCTGTATGGGTATATGTGTTTAAACAATTTACAAAGCAGACCATGCTACTGTTGGAGGTGGAACAGCAACTCCAATTAAACATGGTTTTAAATCACCACACAGTTAATATCAAAGGGCTTACACAAAAAGAGGTCGTGAGCATAAATGTAAGTAAAAATAACATGCATATATATCTGTATGACCACGGCCTATCAAATGCCAAATACTCCTTTACTTGCACAATATCTAGAAAAATGAATTGAAGTTGAGAGAGAATTTTTATTGCAGGAGACCTAAACAATTAACACACAGACTGGGGTTCCAGGCAAACAAATTCTAATGGTAGGATTCTAAATACACATGCATATTATAATAATCATGTTATTTTCTCTTCAGACACACAGTCGTGCTTCCCAAACAGAGGAGGAATGCCTGATATGCTATACATAGCCCTCAGCAACATTGCAGGCACACACATTCACATGGAAATTAAAATTGTACTAAATTGAGATCACATCCCAGTCTTGACACATATACAATTTAATGGAATTTTCAATAATAAGATTTACAGCCAAAATTCTGTATAAAAAACTGGGGACTTTTTTCAGGAAGAACACACAAATGTGTTTTATCAGCCACCTGACTTACATGTACCTTATGACATTAAGCTGCACCTTAAACTTTTTATTCATACTGTAGCTGATACCCAAAATAAACACACACAGTTGGTATATAAAAGACAATACACCAGGCGAATCTAACAAAAAATTAATTTTTAAGACTTAAAAATATAAGCCCATAATCAGGACCAGACAACATGCACACTGCAGGCAAGGGCAAAATATAACAGATTAAAAGAACTTACTAGGCAAAAAGTTTAAGATAAAAAAATTCATCAATTTGGTAATATAGTTAATGAAGTCTACAAAAACAAAGAAATGTGGAAGCTCACACGAACACTCCGTGGTAGAAATAAATACAATTCCACCCCAGCTATAATTACTGACACAAGGAATATATATACTTCAGGAGATAATGCAAATGTTATCACCGACTTTTAGAAAACCAATTCTCATCCAACAATGATGATAATGACAGACAATTTACATAAGAAATCATAACAGTTAATGAACACCTACAACAAGAGACACACATTGAACCAAAACAAATTACACATTGGTGCATTTCGCAGTAGTCACAGGGTCTGGGTGATGAAATTATGTCTGAAGGGCACCAGCTAACCAGTTAAGGGAATCTGCTTGGGTTAGCACAATACTCTTGAGGAGGGCTGTGTTCAAAAAGCCGGGCTAATGGACCCTTCGCCCTGTGCCTTACCAAAGTTGTGCATCATTTTTCACATTTTATGTAACACATCTGCATTAAGAGTTACTTTTTCTGCAGAGAGCTGTCTTGCTTTCTACTGGCTGTGTGCTTATTGACGGTTAATTTACTAATTTTAATTTTTCGTATTACCGATACCAATCATTTAAATTTGAGTTTTTATTATAAATGACTTAAAGGTTATTCGTTTATTGTTTTAAAAAAACAATGCTGCCACACCCAAAGGCGTGCTTACAAAGCCACGCTGCAACCACGTGGTTACCGTGGTTAAGCTTATAGCAACATGTGCGCCACGTGGTTACTNGTGCTTACAAAGCCACGCTGCAACCACGTGGTTACCGTGGTTAAGCTTATAGCAACATGTGCGCCACGTGGTTACTAGCAGTCCATTACCCCGTGTTCCGCACTCACTGCACTCACTGTTTTATTGTTGTTCTTCCATCGTTCTTAACGCCAACCTTTTTACGTAGTAAAATAATGGCTTTTTGACTCTTGGCCCCTAAGCCGGCGTGCAATTTTGATGTGGTCAAGCAATGGCTCGGAAAAATAATCGTCCCTAGTTGGGAAAGCCAACTTGACGCATGATGTTACCAGAGCTGATGGTGTAGGAAATATGTGCCCGTCGCCACTGCCCTACTGTGAACTGATGAAATAAGGGTCGTTTCGGTCGTCAGCCTAGGGGACTCTGGTTAACACTCCATCACATATGATGTCGAGGCAGTAGGCTGCCTCGCACGCCTTAATTAAATTACAAATTAAACAATTACGATGCTTGTATAGTTATTTATTCCTTACGACTTCTTAATGAACACACACAACTTTAGTACAAAACGTGTCCTTAACGGCCCTGAAATGGCGAACACGTGGCTTTATAATTTGAAACGCGATAATGTTAAAACTCTCCAATGAGAGTAACGTTGCTCTCCCCTCTGCACTATAACAAATAAAATAAATGATCCAGTTAATGAAGTGAAGTCTATTGCAGTGAATATGTGTTCAGCTTAAGATGTCGGCACCGAGGGCCTTTGCGGAGCAAGAGACTTATACATCTTGATGCGTTTAAGTGCTGAAGAGAACTGGGCTGAAGCATGGGCCGGCTTCCGCTACCTGAGCGCAGCCGATGCGAAGCGGCGAAACAATGAAGCACAATATACACTANGCTTTATAATTTGAAACGCGATAATGTTAAAACTCTCCAATGAGAGTAACGTTGCTCTCCCCTCTGCACTATAACCAATAAAATAAATGATCCGGTTAATGAAGTGAAGTCTATTGCAGTGAATATGTGTTCAGCTTAAGATGTCGGCACCGAGGGCCTTTGCGGAGCAAGAGACTTATACATCTTGGTGCGTTTAAGTGCTGAAGAGAACTGGGTTGAAGCATGGGCCGGCTTCCGCTACCTGAGCGCAGCCGATGCGAAGCGGCGAAACAATGAAGCACAATATACACTAAAAAAAATAATTAAGAAATGGAAGTGAAATGAATTAAATTAACATAAGACAACATAATTTTTCCTTATACAAATACACAATAAAAATGATTATATTAATACTAAATGTTTCCATTGTACCAGCCACAGTATTGCCAAGTGTACAATGTCATATGTCCCTGGCTGTCACTGTGTCGACCGTCTTTCATTATGAAAATTATGATATTAATGATATACACTGATACAATTAATAATGCTGTATAAATACCCTGATGCAATTAAGAACACTGATTCAATTAGATACCCTGATTGAATACACTGATGCTATTATAAACACTGCTGCAATTATACAACTGATGCAATTTTGAACACTCTAACATATGCCCAAAAGCCCATTGGTGTGGTGTGTCTGGTGTAGTGGACACAACTGTGGCAGACAGAGTGGGCACAAAGGAGCTCGTTAGCGAGTGGTTCACATCAAACGGCCCCTCCTCTGGTGCCCACCTGACTGCGCAGTCCCTCAGGTGTCCCACCATGCTGCTACGCACAGCATTTAGTGGGTGGCTTCAGCTGGTGGCAGGGCCTCAGTGAATAAGGCCCATGCCTCTGGGAGCTGACTCCTGCTGCTATTGCTGCTACTACTATTGCTGGGGTTTCAGGGTGCTGGCCCTGGTGGCGCTGGCATCCCTTGGCATGCAGATGGAGGCGGGGGTGACCCCACACATATGGTGCATGCCAGGTGGGTCTACCGTTGAGGCCGCTTGGAGCGGCAGAGAGGGGTGGTAGACCCTCCTCCTCTGACTCCTGGCTGCTGCTGCTGCGGTGTGGACATCAGTGTGATATGGATGTAGGCGAGAGGGCATGAGAGGGCCCCGGTGAAAGGCAGTGAAACCTTGTTACGCTCCCCCCATCGCTTTAGCCGATGTCCTCTGGAGTGAAGTCCCCCGCTGTTGGTCCTGTTGAGGGTGCTGCGGCGGAGCCATCCAGAGGGCTGCCCTGCGGGGAGCTCTGTCCCACATGTGTGATGCTGCTGAGTGACCCTTCCAGGCCTGCAGTGTTGCGTGTGGTGCTGATGCTAGCTGGCGGCGGCAATCCTCTCTCTGGTACCTCTTCCTCCTCCACGTCACTCGTGGGCATTGAAACGCCGGGCATCTTAGGCGGAGAAGAGGGGCTGGAGAACTCTTCCATCACTGTTGGGGCTCTGCATCCCGACTTCCCTTGTGTCGTCGATTGTTGTGTTGCTCTGGTGGTGCTCGACACCCTGCTGATCATGCATTGTGTTGTTTGTCCTCCCCACTGCCAATCAGAGGTCGTCACGGTGGACGGCGGCCCTCCTCCGGCTGCTTAGCCTGATGAGGTGCGGGTATACCCCAGCGGCTTTACCACCGTATGCGATCCACTCCATTTCTGGGCGAACCCAACGCAGAAATTATTTGTGCTGCTTGAGATCCGGTGTTCCTTGATGTACACCAGTTGTCCAGGCACCAACTGTCGTGGTGCTCTCGTGGTGGCAGGCACCCACTCCTTGATATAGTCTCCTGGTTGTTGCGAGCTGCTGTTAGCTATGCCTCCCGGCGCTGTCTTCTGGCAGTCCCATCCTGTGGTTCCTCTGCTGTCTCTGGTTGGCATGTGGCAAACTCCGCAGGCAAAATCAGTTCGCGGCCCTGCAGAACCGCTGCAGGAGTCAGACCTGTCGCTAAGTTTACCTGCCTCCTTATGGTAAATAGGGCTGCGGGTAGGTGTTCGGCCCAGCTGGTGTGGTCATTACCCACTCTCAGACATAGTTGTCTCTTGAGGTCCTGGTTGCGCCTGTCAGTTGGGTTTACCCTTGGGTAGTATTTGGGGGGTTGTATGTTGTCTTACTCCCCAACGAGTACACAGCTCACACCAGTACANGGTTTACCCTTGGGTAGTATTTGGGGGGTTGTATGTTGTCTTACTCCCCAACGAGTACACAGCTCACACCAGTACATCCCAGAGAACTGGGTATCATTGTTGGTGAGTAAGGTCTGTTGGTACCCCCAGCGAGTGTAGAACTCTGTTTCCATTGTTCACGCAATCGTGTGTGCTCGTGCGCTGGAGACTGAATTCGCTTAGGTCCACCTGGATAATAAGTCGCTCACAACCAGGATGAACCTTTTCCTGGTGGAAGTGCGAGGGTAGGGGCCCATGAGATCCAGTGACACTGTCTAGAATGGTTCCTTTGGCACCCTGGGTTGTTGTTGTGACACCCCATCCGCTCTCCTACTTTTGAAGTGATTGCAGGGGACGCACTCCCTTACATGCCTGCGTACATCCCTGCTTGATCCTGGCCAGTGAAAGTGCTTGTGGTTGTTCCTGGCCATCTGGGTTGCCCCAGGATGATCGACCAAATGGCTGTCGTGTGCGTGCTTCAGTGCTTTCTCTGGTACTCCTGCAGGTACATAATCCACCATGCTGCATCGGGATGCTGCAGACAGTTTTCGACATGTGTGTCCCAGATGCACCACCACTCACCATCTCCATGCATGAGCTTTTCCCTCTTGGCCTGTGTTTGGACACATTGATGTTGGGCATCGATGACCAAGGTCTTCAGTTCATCGAGCCTAGGTTGTGTGTTTGGTATGATCTCCATTATATTGCAGGTAGCCTGCTCGTCATCTGCTGTTGGTAACACTATTTGTTGTGGGGTGGGTTTTGCTATGGTTATGTTGACTTGTTTTATGCGATTGTTGAAGTTTTGGCCTGGGGTGGTGAACGTTCGGCTCGCCTACCCCGCTAGCTAGTTTCCTGCAGGTGTCCTGCCAATTGTTAACATTTGCTTGTTTTCTGCTTTCGAGGTTGAGGCACTCGTACCAGTGGTACTTCTGACCTTGGCAGTACCAGCATGGAAAAGGGGGGCCTTCCCTCCTAAAGGCCGTGTTTGGACAGGCTGGTGTGGGGGTAACTGTCTGTCTCTTCCCCTTGTCCTGCTGTTCGGTCTGACTCACCTCCCTCCTGCCAAGTCCAGCAGATGGCTGTGAATTCCCCCTCCACTCACTGTGACCCCAGGTTGTGGTTGATGTTGCCCATCCCTTCCCCTATGATACTCTTTATCCATTTTGGTGTGGCCCAGAAAGGAAGTGGATCTCATGAACTGCTCTACATAGTTATGGATTAATGGTGCCAGGGCCACCTTGAACTCGAACCTCATCATTGAGGCTATCACCTCTAAAATGTCTGGGTCCTGCATCTTTGGGTAAAAATTATTTATGAGATTAACCTTCCACATCGTAAATTCTGTTAGTGTTTCACACTCCCCCTGTGGTTCTAACACAGCACGGNATTTATGAGATTAACCTTCCACATCGTAAATTCTGTTAGTGTTTCACACTCCCCCTGTGGTTCTAACACAGCACGGGTTTGAGACTGTAACAAGGTGTATGCTGAGTTGAACCGCCTTAGGAAGGCACTTTGAAAGTCGGCCCATTGCATGCCATAGTGGTCAATGGCCTGCCACCATGTACGTGCCTCCCCAGATAACTGTCCCCCAATGCATCTAGGCCACTCCACTTCACTGACACAGTACCTGGTTAGTCGTCCTGTGATGTCTCTAGGGAATGCCTGTGGGTCCTCCTTGGTGTGTCCAGAGAAGGTTGGCAGTGACTGGAACCGGACTGGTTCGTGCCTGTCTCTCATGTGGGTCCCGTCACTGCTGGGGTTGCTCTGGCCTCCTGATGTTGCAGGGGCCACACAAAGCCAGGTGTGGTGTGTGGCGCAAAAGGGCTTCCCCATGGTGCTGCTGCTCCCTCCATGTTGGTTGAGTGCCTCCTTGGGCTGTGGTGTCGGCTGCATGTGCACTGTCTTCGGTGACGGAGCACGGTGTCACTGCCCAAGGTATGTGTGCCTGCTGTTCACGCCCGAAATGTCCTGCGGTGTTGTTCACATTGTCCCGATCGGTGGTCCGCACACTCTGCACACACTCATCGCACCAAATCTTCCCATGGCTGTCCATGGTCGCGCACTTCNCCGATCGGTGGTCCGCACACTCTGCACACACTCATCGCACCAAATCTTCCCATGGCTGTCCATGGTCGCGCACTTCGTTCGCGTGAGGGACACAGTGTGGTAATTCCGCTGACACTCTATGCAAGGTATTCTCCCTTCACCTATCCCTGCACATATGATTTGCTTCGCGCACCTTTGGTTACGAAAAATTTCTAATGTTGTATTCTCCAAACTTTGTTAAGTGGTTTTGGACTGGAATTTTTTTTTTCATATCTGTTCTCGTTCGCACTGGCATGCATGGCTGTTGATGCCGAAGTTATTTCGAAAAACCTGCGGTCGGTTACACTCTACACATAACGACGCTTGTTTTCCGTTTGAAGTGTGGATAATGGCTTTCAGTATTAATTTCCTGTTTCTGGCTTTAATATTCTGCGCGATTCGTGGCACATTCGTTTCTTCCTCGCACGGACAATTATTAGTCCAGAACTGGTTTGTGTTATTCGATTGCCGCATGTGTTTAAGACATAAATTTTGACTTCTACTATTCGATATCGTCCAGTTGAGTTTTCTGGTATTTGATCTGCTATCGTCCACATGGCTCGTTGTGGTAAACATGGTGGCTGTTCTTATATCGCGTCTCTCAAAATTGCCTCTCTAGTCTACGTGATCGATTATCTCGTTTCCGATACGAAAGGTTGATTTGGTGGTAGTTACAGCTAACTTATGCTCTTCACTGATCAAAATGGCCTATTGCCACGAGATTAATTTTTCACATTTTATGATACAAATTTGCATTAAGAATTACTTTTTCTGCTGAGAGCTGTTGAACACATTAATCGTCTTGCTTGCTACTGCCTGCATGTTTATTGACAGTTAATTTACTAATNCTGCTGAGAGCTGTTGAACACATTAATCGTCTTGCTTGCTACTGCCTGCATGTTTATTGACAGTTAATTTACTAATTTTAATGTTTTATATTGCCTTTTAACACCGATACCAATCATTTAAATTTGAGTTTTCATTATAAATGACTTAAAGTTTATTCGTTTATTGTTCTAAAAAACAATGCTGCCACACCCGAAGGAGTGCTTACTAAGCTACGCAGCAACCACGTGGTTACCGTGGTTAAACTTATAGTAACACATGGTCGTCTCATGGTTACTAGCAGTCCATTACCCCGTGTTCCGNCGTGGTTACCGTGGTTAAACTTATAGTAACACATGGTCGTCTCATGGTTACTAGCAGTCCATTACCCCGTGTTCCGCACTCACTGTACTTACAGTTTTATTGTTGTTCTTCCATCGTTCTTAACGCCACCCTTTTTACGTAGTAATATAATGGCTTTCTGAATATTGGCCCTTAATTAGGCGCACAATTTTCACGTGGTCAAACAATGGCTCGGAAAAATAATCTTCCCTAGTTGGGAAAGCCACCTTTACACATGATGTTACCAGAGCTGATGATGTAGGAAATATGTACCTGTCGCCACTGCCCTGCTGTGAGCTGATGAAATAAAGGTCGATTCGGTCGTCAGCCTAGGGGACTCTGGTTAACACTCCATCACATATGATGTCGAGGCTGTAGGCCGCCGTGTACGCCTTAATTAAATTACAAATTAAACAATTACGATGCTTGTGGAGTTATATATTCCTTACGACTTCTTAATGAACACACACAACTTTAGTAAAAAACGTGGCCTTAGTGGCCCTTAAATGGCGAACACGTGGCTTTATAATTTGAAACGCGATAACGTTAAAACTCTCCGATGAGAGTAATGTTGCTCTCCCCTCGGCATTATAACGAATAAAATAAATGATCCGGTTAATGAAGTGAAGTCTTTTGCAGTGAATATGTGTTCAGCTTAAGATGTCGCACCGAGGGCCTTTGCGGAACGAGAGACTTACACATCTTGATGCGTTCAAGTGCTGAAGAGAACTCCTTGTACCTGTTGCTGAAGCAGTGCAGACATTGGAGTGATGTGGCTGTTCCGAGGGGGTGAGAGGACCTGGGGGAAGGGCTGCAAAACCCTGTTACGCTCCCTCCTCTTGTGTGAGGTCCCCCGCTGCTGATCCTGTTGAGGGTGCCACTGCAGAACTGTCGAGAGAGCTGTCCTGTAAGGAGCTCTGTCCCATTGGTGTCTCTGGTGGCACACCATCTGTGCCGTCCCTGGTGACTAGCGCCGTGATGCTGGTCATCACGATGCTGAAGATTGACCCTTCCGGGCCTGCAGTGATGCATGCGGCGTTGGTGATTGTGCTTGGTGGTGGTGATAGTCACTCGGGTATTACTTCCATGTCCCTTGTGGGAGTCTATACGATGGGCTTCGAGGTGGAGAAGAGGTGCCGAGGAATTTTTCCATCGCTGCCGAGACTTCTTATCCCGACTTCGCCTCTGGTGGCGATTGGTAGGTTGGTTTCCTGGGGCTCGACGTCCTGCTGGTCAGGCGTCGTAACGCTTGGTGTCCCCACTGCCAATCGGAGATAGTCGCAGTGTACAGCGGCCCTCCTCCTGCTGCTCAGCCTGATGAGGTATGTGGTGTACCCTGTGGCTTCACAACTTAATGTGGTTCGCTCTACATCTGGGCGAACCAAGCACAGACATTTTTCGCACTGCTGGATATTTTGTGCTACCTGATGTAAACCAGTTGGCAGGGTGGCAACCGTCATGATGCTTGTGTGGTGGCAGGCATCCATTTCTCAATGTGGGAGGCTTGGTTTCTGCGAGCCACTGTGCTGTCCTCTGGCTGTCCCGTCTTCTGGTTCGCCCGAGTCCTCTGTCTGGCATACGGATTATTCTCCACGTAGCTTGTATGCACGACCCTGCAGGATCTCTGCTGAATTCTACCCTGTTGCGAGGTTCACCCGTCGCCTTATTGTGAATAGGGCTGCAGGTAACTGTTTGGCCCAGCTATGGTCCTTCACCACTCTCAGGTGCAACTGGGTCTTGAGGTCTTTATTTTTTCTCTTGGTGTTGTTTGACCTTTGGTGGTATAGATGTTGTATGATTGCTTACCCCCCTATGAGTGCACAGCTCACAGCAGTACCTCCCAGTGAAATGGGTACCGTTGTCGGTGAGCAGTGTTTTTGGGTACCCCCAGAAAGGGTAAACACAGTTTCCAGTGCCAGTGCAACAGTGCGTGCCCATGCGCTGGAGACTGAGTAGGCTTCCAGCCATCTGGAAAACCCATCACTCATGACCAGGGTGAACCTCTTCCCTGTGGAAGTGCAGGGTAGAGTCCCATAAGATCTAAGGATACCGTCTCGAATGTTTCCTTCTGCACCCTGGNCCGTGTACGCCTTAATTAAATTACAAATTAAACAATTACGATGCTTGTGGAGTTATATATTCCTTACGACTTCTTAATGAACACACACAACTTTAGTAAAAAACGTGGCCTTAGTGGCCCTTAAATGGCGAACACGTGGCTTTATAATTTGAAACGCGATAACGTTAAAACTCTCCGATGAGAGTAATGTTGCTCTCCCCTCGGCATTATAACGAATAAAATAAATGATCCGGTTAATGAAGTGAAGTCTATTGCAGTGAATATGTGTTCAGCTTAAGATGTCGCACTGAGGGCCTTTGCGGATCGAGAGACTTACACATCTTGATGCGTTCAAGTGCTGAAGAGAACTCCTTGTACCTGTTGCTGAAGCAGTGCAGACATTGGAGTGATGTGGCTGTTCCGAGGGGGTGAGAGGACCTGGGGGAAGGGCTGCAAAACCCTGTTACGCTCCCTCCTCTTGTGTGAGGTCCCCCGCTGCTGATCCTGTTGAGGGTGCCACTGCAGAACTGTCGAGAGAGCTGTCCTGTAAGGAGCTCTGTCCCATTGGTGTCTCTGGTGGCACACCATCTGTGCCGTCCCTGGTGACTAGCGCCGTGATGCTGGTCATCACGATGCTGAAGATTGACCCTTCCGGGCCTGCAGTGATGCATGCGGCGTTGGTGATTGTGCTTGGTGGTGGTGATAGTCACTCGGGTATTACTTCCATGTCCCTTGTGGGAGTCTATACGATGGGCTTCGAGGTGGAGAAGAGGTGCCGAGGAATTTTTCCATCGCTGCCGAGACTTCTTATCCCGACTTCGCCTCTGGTGGCGATTGGTGTGTTGGTTTCCTGGGGCTCGACGTCCTGCTGGTCAGGCGTCGTAACGCTTGGTGTCCCCACTGCCAATCGGAGATAGTCGCAGTGTACAGCGGCCCTCCTCCTGCTGCTCAGCCTGATGAGGTATGTGGTGTACCCTGTGGCTTCACAACTTAATGTGGTTCGCTCTACATCTGGGCGAACCAAGCACAGACATTTTTCGCACTGCTGGATATTTTGTGCTACCTGATGTAAACCAGTTGGCAGGGTGGCAACCGTCATGATGCTTGTGTGGTGGCAGGCATCCATTTCTCAATGTGGGAGGCTTGGTTTCTGCGAGCCACTGTGCTGTCCTCTGGCTGTCCCGTCTTCTGGTTCGCCCGAGTCCTCTGTCTGGCATACGGATTATTCTCCACGTAGCTTGTATGCACGACCCTGCAGGATCTCTGCTGAATTCTACCCTGTTGCGAGGTTCACCCGTCGCCTTATTGTGAATAGGGCTGCAGGTAACTGTTTGGCCCAGCTATGGTCCTTCACCACTCTCAGGTGCAACTGGGTCTTGAGGTCTTTATTTNGGCTGCAGGTAACTGTTTGGCCCAGCTATGGTCCTTCACCACTCTCAGGTGCAACTGGGTCTTGAGGTCTTTATTTTTTCTCTTGGTGTTGTTTGACCTTTGGTGGTATAGATGTTGTATGATTGCTTACCCCCCTATGAGTGCACAGCTCACAGCAGTACCTCCCAGTGAAATGGGTACCGTTGTCGGTGAGCAGTGTTTTTGGGTACCCCCAGAAAGGGTAAACACAGTTTCCAGTGCCAGTGCAACAGTGCGTGCCCATGCGCTGGAGACTGAGTAGGCTTCCAGCCATCTGGAAAACCCATCACTCATGACCAGGGTGAACCTCTTCCCTGTGGAAGTGCAGGGTAGAGTCCCATAAGATCTAAGGATACCGTCTCGAATGTTTCCTTCTGCACCCTGGGNTTCCCTGTGGAAGTGCAGGGTAGAGTCCCATAAGATCTAAGGATACCGTCTCGAATGTTTCCTTCTGCACCCTGGTTCGCTGAAGGGTTACCCCGTCTGCTCTTGCTCTTGAAGTTGTTGCAGAGGTTGCACTCCGTCACATACCTGTCCGTCTCGGTTGCCCCAGGATGGCCAGCAAAATAGCTACTGTGGGCATGCCTTAGCAATTGTTCGCATGCTTCTTTTGGCACATAGAGACACCAGGTCACGTCAGGATGCTGCCGACGGGTCTTGACTTGTGTGTCCCGGATGCACCACTACTCACCATCTCCTCGTATTATTTCCATCTTCTTGGCCAGCGTTTGTGTGCATTGATGTTGGGCATTGATGACCAAGGTATTGACTTCATCGAACCTAGGTTCCATGTTCGGTGGGATCTCTATGGCGTTTCAGGTTACATGCCCATTGGCTGATGCTGTTGCGGTGTTCGTAGTAGTGGGTAGCAGGACGTCCCAATTGTCCCTGTCGCCTGCTACCTCAGTGCCTGGTGCTCTGGATAGTTCAATGGCCAGTTGATTCTCTGCTCCGAGGACATGTTGCACAACGAAGTCGTATGATTGTAACAACAATGTTTGCTCCTGGCTTTCCTCATTGAGTGAAGTCAGTGCAGGCACCTGTTGATGGTTCATAGGGTAAATCGTTGGTACTCAAGGTACACCCTGTGATGCTTCACTGCCCAAACCACTGCCAAACATTATATGTCAATCACTTCGTGTCTACTCTCAGACGTATGAAACTTGGTGCTGCTACATTCTACGATTTGACGTTAATTGCTGTCATCTATCTGGAAACCACAGCGCCTAGTCCAATCTCACTGGCGTCCATTTGTAGGTATAGGTGCCTACTGGGGTCGTGATATGCGAGTGTTGTACACTGCCAGAATATGCTATTCATTTCCTGGATGCAGCTTTCGTTTTCACTGTTCCACTGGAACTTACGGTTCGGGGACAGCATGAATGTTATGGGCGCTGTTATTGTTGTGATGCCTCTAATATTATCCCTCGGCCCGTTTACCAATCCGAAGAACTTCCTAAGCTGTATGCATGTCCTGAGTGCCTGACGTTGGTCTATGAGAGACAGGTGTTCCATAGTGGGCTTACTGCCTTTCTCGATTACTAGGTAACCAAGAAACTGAATGCATGGTTTCCCTATGTGACACTTTCTGTTTGCACATGTTAACTTATTTATCGCTAGGTGCTCTAGTACCAATGACATATGTTATACATGGTCCAACCAGTTCTCCGACCAGATGATCATGTCATCCAGGTATGCGTGGGTAAAATCCCCTACATACCCATCAAACACTTGTACCATCATCGCCTGGAAGGTGGCAGCTGCACATTTTAACCCGAAGGGCATGGCACAGAACTGAAAGCGTCGCCCATCACGGGCGGTGAATGCTGCCTTGTGGCGGTCTTCTGGCTTAATTGGGACCTCCCAGTAGCCGCTGCGCAAGTCAAGTGATGTCATGAACTTCGCCTTTCATAGTGTGTGTAATACATCCTTTACACTGATGTATGGTGATGGTGCACTTTGTGTAATCAAATTAAGGGGCGAAAGTAAATGCAGAAGCCACACATTCCATCTTTTTTCGGGGCTAACATGATTGTGCTGTTGTATTTGCTGTGTGTGGGCTCGTTGGNCAGAAGCCACACATTCCATCTTTTTTCGGGGCTAACATGATTGTGCTGTTGTATTTGCTGTGTGTGGGCTCGTTGGTGACTTCGGCTAACATCTCTTTAATCTGCTCTTTGAGCATGGCACACTGGTGTTGTTGGTAGCTTCGTGCTCCTGCGAAAAGTGGGTGGTTGTGTTCCAATGGGATTGTGTGTTCGGTAATAGTTGTTCGCCTTAGGGGATCTACATCTGCAAGCACATCCCGTCTTTCCATGAAGAATTTTCTGTGCAATCTCCCTGTATGCTTCTGGTATTTCGTGGTCCAGTTCGTCCAACTGAATGTCTAGGGTGCAAGTGGTGTTCCACTGTTCAAGTTCGTAGGCTGTATGCTCTTATTTTTGGCCAAAATGGATTCTGCGGGACGCTGTCTCTACTATTGTATTTTGTTCTGTGAGCCATGGTATACCAAGTATGGCATCTTCGTGCAGGCCTACCGACACTAGAGCTGTAGTGGTTGTTTCAACATCCCTAATTTGGACAGTGACTGTCTCCTCTCCGAGGGTTTGCCCTGTATGTTGGTGTGGTTAAATATACAGTTGGTTTTCAAGCCTTATCGCTTCCTTGTTTACGAACTCTGCTCTCACGAAATTATATAATGTGTCTGTGTACACTAGCGCTAGACACTGGATGTTATTAAGGGTGGCTGGTATCCTTATCATCCTATGTGTGCCCTTTGTTTTATATTGCAACACAATTTGTTGTGGAGTGGGTGTTATTTTAATTTTGATTTGTTGATGTGTCGGTGTTGCATGCTCTTGTTTTGGCCGGGGCAGTGACCATCCAACTCACCTGCTCTGCCAGCTAGTTTCCTGCTGGTAGTTTCCTGTCATTGTTTACTTCCTCCAATTACTTTCTGCAGGTAGGGCATTCGCTATGCCAGTATTATTATTGGTCTGGATAATACCTGCATTGAAAAGGGGGGCATTCCCTTCTAATTTCTCCTGTCTCCGTGGCCTGAGCTGCCACGTTTAGGCCATCTGTTACAGGTGTAGCAAGTTGGCTATTCCCCGTGTCCTTGTGAGTTGTTCGGCTCACCCCTTTTGTGCTGTGTCCACCTGATGGCTGTGCATTCAAGTTCCCTGTATTGTTGTCACAGGGGGCATTGTTGGTATGGCCCAACCTGCCATGTATAAGTGGTGTCGGGCCAATTTGAATTAGGCTTTTACTGTTTATGCTATTACTTCTAAAATGTCTGTATCTAGCATATGTGGGTTAAAATGTATAATGATATTAACTTCACGAATGGCAAATGTAGTTAGCATTTCATAATCACCCTGTGCTTCTAAAACAGCATGACTTTGAGCCTGTAGTAATGAGAAAGTGTTATTGGAGTGCCTTTTGAAAGCACTTTGGAATTCGGTCCATTACATACAATAGTGGTCAATGGACCGCCACCATGTGCATTTCTCGCCTGACAATTGGCCACCTATGCCGCTAGGCCACTCTATTTCACAACNTCAATGGACCGCCACCATGTGCATTTCTCGCCTGACAATTGGCCACCTATGCCGCTAGGCCACTCTATTTCACAAACACCGTACCTGCCAAACAGTCCTGTGTAGTCGCTCAGGAACGCCTGTGGTCCTTGTTGGGGTTTCCTACAAAGGTANCACCGTACCTGCCAAACAGTCCTGTGTAGTCGCTCAGGAACGCCTGTGGTCCTTGTTGGGGTTTCCTACAAAGGTAGGCAGCGACTGGAATCGGGCTGGTGTCGTGCCCACCCCTGTCGGTGCTGTAACTGCTGGTGTTGTCTTGGCCACCTGGTGTGGCAGAGGCATGAAGCCAGGGGTGATGTGTCACCAATGGGTTTCCCTGTGGTGCTGCTGTTTTGTTCACACCCATTAAATGTGCTAGCGGGATGTGTTGAGGTATGTTATTTTCACTGCCCTCAGGGAAGGGGCATGGCACTGTCACTCGCGGTACATTATCGCACTGTTCACACCGGAAATGTCCCGAGATGTTGTTTCCCACATCGTTTTTGGTTGGTAGTACTGTTTGTTTACATTTGTCGCACATAATTCGGCCGTCGTTATATGTGGTTGCATGCTCTATTCATGTGAGGCACTCGGCATAATAATTTATGTGGTTAATTATGCACGGTATAATCCCATTTCCAAATCCTGCACATAATATTTGCTTATCGCAACATCGGTTGCGAATATTAGTTATAAGCGAACTTTCCAAAAAGTGTTTGGTTTGCTGTAGATTTAAAAAAAAAAAAAATTTCTCTGAATTTTCCAAACATTGTTTTGTTCTCTGAACNTTTTTGGTTGGTAGTACTGTTTGTTTACATTTGTCGCACATAATTCGGCCGTCGTTATATGTGGTTGCATGCTCTATTCATGTGAGGCACTCGGCATAATAATTTATGTGGTTAATTATGCACGGTATAATCCCATTTCCAAATCCTGCACATAATATTTGCTTATCGCAACATCGGTTGCGAATATTAGTTATAAGCGAACTTTCCAAAAAGTGTTTGGTTTGCTGTAGATTTTCAAAAAAATAAATTTTCTCTGAATTTTCCAAACATTGTTTTGTTCTCTGAACAGGTGTACACTGGCACGCGCATCTGTTCACAAGGCCGACATTGCCTCGGACCGCTCGCGGTATGTTGCACTCAGTGCACAATGGTACTCGTTTACAATCGGAGGTACTGCTCCAGACATTCTTGAATCGTTCCCTATTATTCCTTTTAATGTCTTCAGCGAGTCGTCTCGCGTTTGTTATTTCCCAGCACGGACATCTATAATCCCTACATGGATTAATTTATGTTAATGGATGCACGCACTTCAGGCATAGGGTTAGTAATTTTCCATTGCTAGTGCACCAATTTAATTTATTAGCACCCAGCGCCATTTCGGCCATGTGGCTCAGAGCGGTTGTCATGGTGATGTGTGTTTATGCCGCGGTGGCTGACCCGACTCTCTACATGCCCGTGCGGGGGGAGAGTGTCCACCCCTCTGAGAGAGAGGGGGTGGTGATCGCTACACTTGCATTTGCCTGGGCAGTGCATCACTATGACCTGATCAGGAATGTGGGTAGGGGTGGTGTTCGCTTCCTGCCCAGCAATAGCGGCACTGGAGGATGCCTGCTTTTTTTTATGCAATTAAATGGCAGCTTGCTACGAAACTTTATTTTCACTGTTTTATAAAAAAAAAATGGTTTCAATTAAATTGGCAGCTGAGGGCAGATGAGCACTCTTCCCTTCTTGCCGGTTATTAACTGNAAAAAAAAAATGGTTTCAATTAAATTGGCAGCTGAGGGCAGATGAGCACTCTTCCCTTCTTGCCGGTTATTAACTGTGGTGTTTCATGTTTCATTTTGATATAAATACTGATAACAAGTCTTGCATTCTTCGTGAAATTATGACTTGATCACTTATGTGAATTTTGGTGCTGACTGCTTCCGACGAATTGCTTTGTTTCACAAATGGTCATATTACAGTTATTAAAACCCTTAGAACACTTTAAAAATTATGTGTTGTGCCAAGTACGAACAAAATTTAACACAGACTATACGACTTTGGCTTATTAATGATGTACATGTTTCATAAGACATATATATATATATATATGGTGCACTGTACAATTGGATTTGCCCACATTCTATGTGTATTTTGTTTGAAAATTACATTTACATGTAGCATGTCTCTGAAAAGTTTTATACTTTACGGGACGCATAAAATATAAACAGGGCACTTGTGATTTGACCTTGGAAGTTTCATGTTGGTTATCTGCCAACACAGCACCGTGTGTGGATCGTGTTGTTATTGATGTGTTCTAGAACATTTTGAGCGAAGTATATAGAGATACTTATATGTCCTGTTAGAGTAGGGCATGAAACATTTACACTACATAACACTCTAAAATGTACTTTGTTGTTGCTTGCATGAAATGACTGCGTAGAAATGTGATTTTTCATGCCATTTCTGAGCTGGCCTAAATATGTTTGTGTGTTCTNCTTGCATGAAATGACTGCGTAGAAATGTGATTTTTCATGCCATTTCTGAGCTGGCCTAAATATGTTTGTGTGTTCTCCTCTGTGCAAGAAAGGCCTATATCAGACTGAATAAGCCACATGGTAGGTGATTGTGCAGACATTCACTTTGGTTTGACGGTGATTGTGTACTGTGACATGGTGATTTCGATGCACTTTACTCATGTTTTGTTCCTCCTTCTGCTCTTAGTTGGCAAAGCCATTTTTTATGTTGGAAAATAATGGCTTCATGAAATGCTGGCCCCTAGTTGTGAAAGCCATCTTTGATGTGGTCGAGGTGACCCAGGGCTGATTGAGTGTAGAATTGCCCGGTGCCATAATCCAGTGGAGAGTTGGTGATGTGGGTAGACTGGTCGAAAGCCCAGGGAGCCCTGGAGTCCTCTGTCAGTTTGAATATGATGTCATCGAGTACTTACTGTTACACTATTTACACCTTATGACGAGACTGTAGGCCATTTCATATGCCTGAAATATTATAGAAAATTGTGTGTGGCGCAACAAGGGGTATAGCACCCTATGTGTCCCTGAGAACAATAATTCTACTCACATTGAACTTTTAAAAGCTGTCTACCCACTAGGCTTGATTACATGGGAATAATGAAAGAAAACANTAATTCTACTCACATTGAACTTTTAAAAGCTGTCTACCCACTAGGCTTGATTACATGGGAATAATGAAAGAAAACAAACCCAGCACTTACGGCCTGTCGGTGACCTTAGTGTGAAAATAACTATGGTCTTAGGTGGACACGCGGTAGCATTAAGCTCTCTGGTGAGAGTGTGGGTGGTTCTCCCCTCGGTATGGAAAAGAAAGAAAACAAATGCTCNGCGGTAGCATTAAGCTCTCTGGTGAGAGTGTGGGTGGTTCTCCCCTCGGTATGGAAAAGAAAGAAAACAAATGCTCCAGTTAATTAAGAAATGATTGCAATTAAATGATAACAGCCTAAATGATGGTACCGAGTGGGCTCCTGGAGTGGGCGACCAATGCGGCAGTTCTGGCTAGAGTGCTGAGGTGAACTGTCAGAGTGGCATCAGCTTCCATCACAAGTGACGAGAACTGACGTTCTACGCCTAATGGAAAAACATGACATGGACATTATGTTATATTATGGCAATCGTGAAAAATTGTATAAATTAAATGAAATACATTGGAAACACCCCCATTGATTAACAAATGTCTGTTAAGGTTGATGTTGTGAAGTTCGATGTGGAGTGCCACTGCACTAAATTACATGTTACAAGGATGGAGGCCTTTATATACAATCTCCCTTTTTGAAAACAAAATTGCTCTTTTATAACTAAACATTAAATACACTGTAACACTTCCTTGTGAAAAGTGTCTGTATTTCACTTGTGGTGATTTGTTTTTATTTCACTGGTTACACTGTTGCAAAGTGGGTGTGGGTTGCCATGCTCGATTACGCTTAATACAATAAAACATACCCCTGACTGTAGCTGTAAATGAGATGATGTTGTTTGATGTGTTTGTAAAAATGCTGCAAACTACTAGTTACACTCTGGGGCACTTAGCACTTCAGCTTTGGTCTACAGGCCAGTTCGATGCACTTGGTGGTGAGTCACATCGTATGTCGCGGTACGAGCTGCTGCGATGTAAAGACTAATTGCCAGTGCACCCAGTGGCTTTGGGTGTAAACACGGTTTTGGATTGCCAACATATTTATTAAAAGAGTTACCTCTTGTAATAAATAAGTAGAGCCATCTCTTGAGTTATCTAATCCTTGTTGGCAAGAAGGTGTATGTTCCAGTCTTGTCAACCTGCACTCNAAGTAGAGCCATCTCTTGAGTTATCTAATCCTTGTTGGCAAGAAGGTGTATGTTCCAGTCTTGTCAACCTGCACTCAGCACTCTTGACCTGGGTGGCTGGTGCTGCATGGTGTAGCTGGTGCACCTGATGTGGCTGTGGTTGCAGAGTGGGCACAAGGAGCTAGTGGACACGTGGTTGGCATCAACTTTAAAATATGCCCTAGTAGCATTGCAAAGACAGCTCACCTCATCATAACTATGATACATCCTTTAGAGAATTAAAATTAATGCTTCCAAATAAACCAACTTAATAACTACAAAAAGAAAAGGAATGCTGCCCACAAAGGAAATTACAAGATTTAATACAAATATTCCAAACTAAAAATCTGCTTAATATTTAATGTGGGCTTTAGACAAATCACTTAATTTGCTGAACACATTAAAATAATTACAAATATAGATAGAGGAAATCTATCAAGTGTATATCCTACACTTAAATCATTCCGATTCCTTCGTAGGAAGAAACTCCAGCACTTTAAGCAAATAATTAGACCCCTACTACTGTATGGCTCTGAAATATGGGGTTATTCAGCACCCACACACATACAGAAAGTACAATCAGTAAAACGGAAAAAACGAAACTTTCTCGGCAATATTTGATTCTTCAAATCATAATCGCAATCGTAAATAGTCGATACAAAGCTTCTCGCACGAAACCCGTCATGTATTTATGTTGCGACAACCCACACAGATGTGAACATAACTTTTTTCCCAAAAATATCCAGAAAAAATTATTTCCCGCTCGACGAGAAAATCGTTATGAATTCCCGAAATGTTTCTTGAAGTTCGGGATCTCGCACATCCCTAGTTTTAAGAATGTAACGAAACTTGCTAAAAACCAAACTAACAAATAACTACCGAACTGAAGCTACTTAATACTAATATACTAAATGGTAAACTTGAGGACAGCCATAACAGTTTGATTTGCAGATTATTTCCGCATCTCATATTTGCACGCTCAAAATAATTTTCCAAGAGTGATTCATTTACTGGTATAAATGCAATCATTTTAGACGGTTTTTTTAGAGGTGATAGTTTATGTATAAGCAGTAATTGGTTTTTGTTGTTTCGATTCATATATTTCCGAAACTCGATTATACGATTCTTCAAGAATCGAGGATATTAGGTAATCATGGATTCGAGTGTCACAACCCTAGTAAAAATATAATTACACTTAATAGTTTACAATAGCATAAATAATTTGCGCATCATATTATCGAGCAAATCGGGTGACATCTAGTGGCGGAAATATGTACTTGTACATAGAGTACAAATTGGTTTGTTGATGAGACTGACTGCAGTAAAATTAAATGTACCTATTATGTAAACAGACAATTTCCAACTCACATTGTGTATAAGTGTTTTCCAATCAATTAAGTAAATTAGTGGAACAAATATAATTCAGTTCCACTGCGTAAAATCCAGAAAATACCTTATAAAGTATTGTGTCAAGACAGGATAATGGTCTGTTGGTAAATAAATTATGGGAGGAAAAGATTATGTAAAAATGCTAGTGAAACTACAGTGTGAAGGATTACGCAGAAAAAGGAAATGCTAGGGTAGATAAAACTAATCATAAAATAAAAACTAACATTAGTAAGCTTGGGGCAACAAAAATCTTTAAAAATTTTTAATAGTCATGTAAAAAGTAACAAAAGTATTGTTTCGCATTCTATCCCAGACGACTAAAAACTATTTAATCCAATTCCTTCGTTAAAGTAAACAACAAATAAATAACAATATAAACACGCATAATTAGATCATATCTTTATGTGCTCTGTAGGCCCAGGTAATGTGGTTAATTCCCCATGCGAAGCCAACAATGCACCCTGAACACTTGGTTCCTTCGTTCTGTGTGATATGTGTGAAGGTGGTACACCGCCATCGTGTGGTGTACTGCCAACAACTTGGTGCAGAGTTCCACCATCGCTTTCCCCTGAACTGCAGTCTGTTTTTGGAGATGATTACATTTGGGTAACACCAGCAGGTGAAGAAATCATTCCGCAATGTTCCCACTGCGTTTTTGAGGTGTGAACTCGGGAGAGGATATGACTCGCACCACCTGGTTCACAAATCCATCACCACCAATAAAAATCTCTTCCCATTTGGGGTGCGGGGATATGGTCCCATCAGGTCCAAGGCGATGGTCATGAAGGGTTTATCTGGTATGTGGGGTTGCTGTTGAGTAATGCCATCGGTGTGGCATGTTTTCAGGCAATTACATGTTTCGCAGACACGTAAAAATTCCCACACTTGTCGAGTGAGTCCTGGCCAGAAATAGTCGGATAGTATGTTCCGCTTATTTTGCACGGCTTCTAGGTGTCCCTCCAGGCGTCTGGCATGCGAGTGTTCCAGGACGAACGTTCCTCCCTCCCGCAGGACTTACATTCGCTTGTTCCCCTCTTCTCCTGTGGGCTGAGTATTCATGCGTTTATCGACCGTGCCCCAGTTGGCCAGCTGTTCTCTGGCACACTGTGCCTGGCACTCTCGTAAACTGCATCACTTGTTAGGTCTTGGGTGGCATTACTCGTGCCTACAGTGACATACTGTAGCCAGGCAACCGACAGACTGTGTGGTGAGAATAGGACTTCCCACTCATTTTCATCACATGCTGTTCCAGTTGTACAGGGTAAATGGAAAAGGGGCATTGGCTAGCNAATAGGACTTCCCACTCATTTTCATCACATGCTGTTCCAGTTGTACAGGGTAAATGGAAAAGGGGCATTGGCTAGCTGGTTTCCTTAGCCAGGAACATATTCCACCACGATATCATAGGCCTGTAATAACATGGACCACTGCGTGAGTTTGCTGCGGACATTGTGCATGTTACGCAGCTAAATTAAACAAGGATAGTCGAACCTCAATGTGAATCATAGGTACTCTATGTGTTGGCGGTACTGTTTTAGTGCCTATACAATAGCCAAGCATTCCCTCTCGTTCACACCGTATTTGCATTTGTGGGGGGCAAATTTCGNAATAGGACTTCCCACTCATTTTCATCACATGCTGTTCCAGTTGTACAGGGTAAATGGAAAAGGGGCATTGGCTAGTTGGTTTCCTTAGCCAGGAACATATTCCACCACGATATCATAGGCCTGTAATAACATGGACCACTGCGTGAGTTTGCTGCGGTAATTGTGCATGTTACGCAGCTAAATTAAAACAAGGATAGTCGAACCTCAATGTGAATCATAGGTACTCTATGTGTTGGCGGTAGTGTTTTAGTGCCTATACAATAGCCAAGCATTCCCTCTCGTTCACACCGTATTTGCATTTGTGGGGGGCAAATTTCGNTGTTTTAGTGCCTATACAATAGCCAAGCATTCCCTCTCGTTCACACCGTATTTGCATTTGTGGGGGGCAAATTTCGTGCTACTGTAGTATATGACTCTGTTTTCCCCATCATCATCATACAAATTTAATGGCGCCAAGTTCCTCTTGACTGGAATTTGTTTGCAAATACAAATGCCTAGGGGTGTCTCAATGGGACAGTTTGTCGCACTGTTAGGATCTGTGTTTGATTTATTCGAATGGATTTTGGGTATCGTCGTCCCTTTGGAAACACCATTGTGTTGACAACAGGGCAGTTAGTGGGGCTGTTATCATGGTGAAATTTTGTAGGTAGTGCCTTAACCAGGTAAAGCCCGAAAAATTGTCGCATGCATTTGCACATGTTGGGTGCGGGATAGTCTTGAATTAGCCTCAATTGTTTGTGGTTGGGCTGGTTACCTTCGGTATCAACCATGTGGCCCATGTTTTGAAGACATTTTTTCCCTATATGACTGTTTCCATTCGTACATGTTAACCCATTGATAGCCAGTCACTCCAAGACGAGGGATAGGTGTTGTATGTGTTCTTCCTATGTTTTTGACCAGATCACAACATCGTCTAGTTATGCGAGCGTACACTTTCCTATCAGCCCATCCAGGATGCGGACCATAGAGCTCTGGAAGGTGGAGGTAGCGCCTTTCCGTCCAAAGGGCATGGTGCAAAATTGAAAATGGTGTCCATTGGGGCCATGAAGGTGGTTTTGTGACGGTCTTCGGATCTTACTGGTACTTGCCAATAGCTGCTTCTCAAGTAAAGAGAAGATAAAATCTTGGTGTCCCCTAACATGTTAAGTGAAGAGTTCACACTGATTAAGGGTGAGGGCATACTTTCGGTCACTTGGTTGAGCAGGTGGAAGTCCACACAAAACCTCCATCTCCCATTTTTCTTNAGGGTGAGGGCATACTTTCGGTCACTTGGTTGAGCAGGTGGAAGTCCACACAAAACCTCCATCTCCCATTTTTCTGAGGGGCCAGAGTGATAGTTGAGTTGTAATTGCTTACCGAGGATTCTATTGCCCCATACCTAATCATTTCCTCGATTTGTTTATTAATGATCCTTCAATGATGAGGATCATAATCACAAGGGGCATATGGGAGGGGTTAAACTTTAGTGAGTGGTATCACATATTCCGCCACGCTCATTCTTTTAAGGGGTCTGCCATGGCAAATACGTCCCATCGTTCGGTCAGGACTCACTGGATCGCGTCCCTATGTTCCGTGGGTACGGCGTGGTCTAATGTGTCTAGATGGACAGATTGTTCGCTGTTTTCTCTGCGATGCCCTAGGTTTCGCCGTTCGGTCAAATTGAAGTGAATGTGGTCCATGGCGATTTAAATAGCGGTGTTGTGTTATCTAAGCCACAGCACCCCTAGAATCAGGTCCTCCTGTATCTCGTCGGAGACGAGGGCGATGAAGTCCATAAAACAGTCACGAATATGTAATTCCACTTGGACTTCACCCAAACATTTGCTGGTCCCATTCAATGTGAACAATTGTACGATTTGTTTGTCCCTGGCGATCAGCTGTTTGNTTCACCCAAACATTTGCTGGTCCCATTCAATGTGAACAATTGTACGATTTGTTTGTCCCTGGCGATCAGCTGTTTAACTATTAACTTCGCCTGCACGAAGTTATGCAATGCAGACATATCGATTATGGCGACGATATTCCTTTCATCCAAGTATATGGGTATTCTGATAAGCTGATNTTATGCAATGCAGACATATCGATTATGGCGACGATATTCCTTTCATCCAAGTATATGGGTATTCTGATAAGCTGATCACTGGCAGAGCTAACATGGCCTAGGTAATGGTGGATTTGTTTCTTCTGGGTAGTTTCGTGAGTTCCGGTCGTGACAATGGCAGAGAGGGTGGTCCCAATTTGCCCTACTCTCCTTTATCGTTTCCCTGCAGTTCACTCGCCCAGTTCGAGCACATTTTGTGCCAGTGATATTGTTTGTCCTTACATATGTGGCAGCGAGGCAGGTTTGGTGGGCCTTTCCCACTATTGAGGTCCCGGTTTTTGTAATTGTCCCTTATGCCCCTCTTCCCTTCGGACACCTGGGTGTCCACAGAATTGTTGCACGCTTCTTTCCACCCGCCTTTGCTGCATGCATTAAAATTTGCCACCATGCGCTTCTCCGTGTCTCGTGCTACTCACTGCTGTTCTTAGGAAGTGTTCTGTTCCATTGAACACCATGGGCTGTAAGGCCGCTCGGTATTCGTGTTTCACTGTTTCCACGATCGTTTCGAGCATGTATTCCTCTGGGAGATGTGGATAATGTCTGTCGGCTAGACTTAACTTTCGGCTTACAAATATGTCCAGGTCTTCAGTGGCACCTTGTTCCTTGGTAAATGGAGCGGCCTGTTGTTTTAACATGGTACATGTATTCGCGTATCTGTCTGTAAATTGCATGTGAATTGTCCCCGGGACATGTTTTCTGGGGTGGACCCCCACCATGCTTTCGCTTCNATCTTTCAATGAAGTGGCAGTGAATGCGAGAGAGCGCGGAGCGACCTCCTCACACCAAGGCAGCAGCTAGAAAATCTCAGTGGCACCTTGTTCCTTGGTAAATAGAGCGGCCTGTTGTTTTAACATGGTACATGTATTCGCATATCTGTCTGTAAATTGCATGTGAATTGTCCCCGGGACATGTTTTCTGGGGTGGACCCCCACCATGCTTTCGCTTCCCCGAGTAGCTGGTTCCCGATGACACTCGCCCACTCTTCCTCGCTAATCCCATACCATTGTAATCGGGTAGTGTACTCTTTGAGTTCTCAGCTGTCTGGTCGGAAAAGTTAGGAAGTGTCTGAAATTTCCCTTTTTATTTGCATGGGTTCCGGTATTGTCCTGTTTTGGACCGTGTACTTTTGTTGACAATTTTTACACATAAATGTTCCCAACGGATCGCATGCCATTCCCCTTCGGAGACACATGTGGAGTGAAAACTAGCATTACACTCTTTGCAGTTTAAGCACGTCTTTTCGGGGTTCACACAATATTCTGCCCGACACATTGAACCATGGTTGTTGTTTGGGTACTCACTGGTTGCTGACTGAAGCTCGTGCTCTGAAAGTTCTGGCTGGCATGTTGTCCACTGTTCCATACATTGCAAGCACTGGAACTGATGGTTCCACACAGTAATCCATTCTGTTTCTGTGTGGTGTAAGCTACTCATATGTATTATGCGTTGGCTTGTAACACACAGCTCAGAGTCTGTGCAATCCCCACACACGTGGATCGCACGCATGAGTAGGCGACCGCAGTGGAAGCAAGAAGTATGCATCGTTTTCGGTCTGCGGGCACCTGCATATACCTGCATGTATGTTACATTTGTCGAAGGGATCGAGTGTTCGGTGTTTTCTGCACTGATCACACTTCGGACAGGTGGATGGTACAGTTGGATTGTACTCCATTTCTCAACAGTCTTTCGTATATCACATGATGCGGTTGTACATGAAACATGCGGTCTATGAGACATGGTAGCCCGGTCCTTAGTTGTATTTGCGGACCATCTTCCCAGAAGGCAGCGGCCTTTGTCCTTCGCAGGCTCCTCGCACACGTGGAGCATATCGCCCGGTCCGATTCTTTACCATGGCAGGTTCGCCCGAGTTTGTGCGCACTTGACGACCGGTCGCCTGTGACATCAGAGTCTATTGTCCCACTCGGGCCTGACCTAAGCTACANAGTCTATGAGACATGGTAGCCCGGTCCTTAGTTGTATTTGCGGACCATCTTCCCAGAAGGCAGCGGCCTTTGTCCTTCGCAGGCTCCTCGCACACGTGGAGCATATCGCCCGGTCCGATTCTTTACCATGGCAGGTTCGCCCGAGTTTGTGCGCACTTGACGACCGGTCGCCTGTGACATCAGAGTCTATTGTCCCACTCGGGCCTGACCTAAGCTACAAAATATTGGCATGGACCTCACTATGGAGAATTTTAAGTCTGACTTTCCTTTCTTCTTCAGATTTGCAAACATGTTTTTTACTCTGTATTTTTGCCACAATTACTTGGGCAAGACATTAAATGTTACCTGAGTGGTGAACTTCACGAACATTTGCCCATGGGCGATAAATTCAAATGCTATTTACTACACATTCTAACACTTTAATGCTATCCTAATTACACAGATCTCTCTAGAGACACCACAAGCACTCGGTTGGATCACTCAGTATCGGGTCATGACCCATTCCCAAGTGAATGATGCGGACATAACGTGCGTGTTCTGCAGGCCGCACTGGTGCAGCAACTGTAGACCCATGATGTGATCACATTAGTCATGCCATACCACATAGGAGTGGTCCACATCAGTAATTAAACAAAAGTTTATATTGGAAATATATTTTGTCTTTTGTACTTCAAATTTGTTTTTTAACCCATGTGTTTGCTTTGACTCCTTACAGATGGACAAATAAAATGACGATTGATAACTTAATTTATGACATTTTATCAACTCAGAAATTTTTTATTATCCATTAGAGTTAATAATTTCTTCAGTCAATTTCATTGAATGTGTGGTATTTGAAAAGTGGCAGTATGTTTAAGGTGTGCACGAATTGTTTACTCTGCCCAAGAAAATGCATAACATTTCGAAGCACTGGGAAGAAAATGAATAATCTTACAGTTTTGCAATGCACCGTTTGTTTGATAAATGCGCACTTCAGTTGTTGTCTGCTGTTCAGCAGACAACAGCGACATCAAGGAAGCCATAATGTTGTGTTTCGAAATATACTATTGCTAATCTTATGATTTATTAGAATTCCTTAACAACAGTGCATAGAGAAGACTAAATTTACGATGGTGTTGTTAAGAGATCTGGTGTTTGCATGCTATTGACCTTAACTGCCAAAAGTTAGTGAATAGACTCCCTGTGCTGGCAACAATCATGGTAGATAGGGCAACAGTAAAGAGTTATAATTACTTGCATATTATATTCACATACGCCAGAAATGACTGGAGAATAAGAGCGGGAACAGGCCCGGACTTGCAGAACAGTAAAGGCTGATGTGGCAAGCCTGNCCAAGCTGGGTTGTCAATGAGCAGCGACTCGGGTTGTAGGGACTCATCGAAATACTACACACGAGATTAACTAGCCACTTGCAAACAACACTGCAATACGTTCTACAAACATCACGACACTACAACATGCCAGTCAAGAGTCTGGTGAGGAGCTTCACTCCCTCGCCGATAACACCAACAGAGAAATTTACTAAGTTAACAACAGTTGTTAAAAGCTCTAAATACAGGCCCAGAGTCCAACTGAAAGATATACAATGCAGCCTGACTCCGAATCAATCATTTGACCCAAGTCTGTCGGGTAGTAACTAAATTTAATCCTACTTAACGAGTTATGGGGACTTCGATATCTGGTCTCGTGACAGCGTGACGTTTCGGGGGCATACAAGAGATCGGTGAAATCTGGATATATTGAGGTTTTTTGTTAATTTGCTTTCCAGTGCTTGTGTATGCATTGTTGCTTTACAGATTGATAAATAATTTGATGATTAGTAACCTAAACTATTATACTTTATCCTCTGAGAAAAGGTTAAAGTCCATAGTCTGTAAAATTTCGTAGGATGTGCTGTACTTAGCAGTAAGTTTAAGGCATGCGTGTATTGTTTACTTAGCCCAAGACGTAACAAAATATTTTGAAACATTATTTGATATGGGAAGAGAATGAATATCATTATCTTTCAAGTTTGCTATGCACTGCTTATTCTATAATACAGCAATATATAATTGACTGATGTTCCTGCAGACAACAGCGATATCAAGAAGGCGATAATGCTGTGTTGCCAAATACACTATAGCCTTACAATTAATAGGAATTCCTTAACAATAGTAAGTAGTGAATACGAAATTAAGGAGGGTTTTGTTAAGAGATAGAGTGTGGGAAAGCTACTGACCTTAACTGCCAAAAGTTAGTGAATAGATCCCCAGGAATGCATTTTATGCACCTTAAAAAAAAAACTAAAATCTTTATTAGAAGTTAATTTCCAAATTTAAAAACTCACTATTTGCTTTTATTAAAAAAATATTAATACATTAACGCCTGTTAAATTGCTTAGGAAAAATATTGAACAATGAGGGTTTGCAGCAGGAAATGACCCCATGGAAGGGTGTCAATTTAATGTCAGTTGGCTGGGTGGTGTTAGGTTAATGGAAGTTTTCAGGGGCGTGAAAAACATTGTAAGGTGGGTGTGAAGTTGGATACCAGACTAGCCACCAGACACAGACGGAAGGCGGTGTCGATTGCTGCTGCTGATGCTGATGATCTCAGGGTATGGTGGGCTGTTTGCCTGGATGTATATAGTCCCTCAGTGAAATTTTTGGTTAACCCTTCTGGACAGGAAAATCGGGCATTTTCTACTACTGATTCTTACATCGGAATGAAGTACACCTATTCAGGCTGACCCACATTAATTTTACTGTTAAAAGCTCGGTGTTGAGGATGCTGGTTATTAAGGTAAATTACCTGGAATTAAGGTGAAAGAGAGATGTACGGGACCTGAACCCCGAAACGCCCAAAGGCAGTGATTAAAATGAAAAAACACAAAGACTGAAAGCTTGCGTGTAATTCTCTTGTCATAAAACTTTACNCCCAAAGGCAGTGATTAAAATGAAAAAACACAAAGACTGAAAGCTTGCGTGTAATTCTCTTGTCATAAAACTTTACAACACTCTATGTGAAAATTATACACAGGTTCTGGCCTCCAGTCGCCAGATAGGCAAAACTGCGAAAGTACCAATTTGTGCACAACAATGAATTACTGGTGTGTTAAGCTATCACAGGCGATACTATTTGTGGGAAAGATGGGGTGGCATCTCAGGGTGCAGGAAAAACAGGTTCCAGTAATTACATTAGACTATTGCAGCTAAAGAAAACCAGCATAAAAGTGAGAAATCACCCGGAGTGCGAAGCGGCATGTGCCGACCACTCGAAACATTCGATGGCGACCGAATTTGGTAAGCTCGTGCGGCGCGGACTACGGCAGCAAGCGGCTCGCTCTGCACTACAATCTGTTTAACTAAAACACTTGCACAACTAAATGGACATGAACCCTTGCATAAAACATGAATAAATAATTACATAATATTACAATGCACACAAACACAATTTAAAATTGGATGTCATGAAATGAGGGTGAAACAACTGATGTGAAAATATGTGATTTTTTAAATAAGCATATCAATGCACTGGAAGTCTTATAGGGGCATCTTTGAACGTTCACATGCTTGGTTTGTCTTTATTTTCCTTTAAATTATTTCATCTTAAATTGCCCTATAATTAATGTGTGCCGAGTCCATCATAATGCACCCTCGCCCATCAGGCATGGAAGAGAAGGGAATGGAATCAAGTTGTGAGGCAATACTCGGCACTCTCCTGCTCTCGCACTACACTGCATGCATCACTGCACCATGCAATGAGAGTACACTGATGCCAATTGATGCGGCGAATGCACAGCATAGCAAACTGTATGGAAGGATGGATGCTGTCCTGCATCAAACACCCCCTCCAGCTGAGACCATTTGCTGGCCACATGTGTTCAGGTGCCCCAGGGACTTATTGTGGTCCCGCGACGTCAAGACCGCAGGGCATATGGGGAGTCCTTGGGTGACCAAAACAGTGCTGGTGTGGCTGCTGCTGGTGTTGACGTGGGTGGCTTGCTGCGGTGTGAGATGCAGTGTCATCACCGCAGGCCAGGCACGCCCACACTGGCTGACATCTCTTTGATAAGGGACAGTGGGAAGCGAACTGAGTGCCTTGCTGCTCTTGCTGTAACCATCACTGCTCCTGCCGCTGCTGCCACTGCTGCTCCGCCGAAACCACTGCTGTTGGTAACAGCCCGGGCTGGCAGTGACCGAGGGTGGTCGATGACTGGGCGGTGACTCCTCGGCTGGTGGCGGCATTCCTGCTGTGGTACTTNGCTGGCAGTGACCGAGGGTGGTCGATGACTGGGCGGTGACTCCTCGGCTGGTGGCGGCATTCCTGCTGTGGTACTTCTCTGGTGCACACCCTCTCACCTGCGATAGACACCTCTGGAAGCCATCCTGACTGCATTGACAGTGCATCAGGAGGTCCTGTGGTGTCACCTGAAGCTGGCATAGGGAAGGGGTTGTAGCCCCTCATCAAGATTGGCACTTCGATGCCATGCTTCGTTACATGGGCAGGCCATGTCACTGTTTCCNGCTGGCAGTGACCGAGGGTGGTCGATGACTGGGCGGTGACTCCTCGGCTGGTGGCGGCATTCCTGCTGTGGTACTGCTCTGGTGCACACCCTCTCACCTGCGATAGACACCTCTGGAAGCCATCCTGACTGCATTGACAGTGCATCAGGAGGTCCTGTGGTGTCACCTGAAGCTGGCATAAGGAGGGGGTTGTAGCCCCTCATCAAGATTGGCACTTCGATGCCATGCTTCGTTACATGGGCAGGCCATGTCACTGTTTCCTCTTGCTCATGCTGGTGGTATGCCTGGGATGGCATTGGTATGGGAACTGCACTTCCAGGTGATGCTTCATTGTTCACAATGATTGGACTTCTGCCTCGATATTCCCTATGGGGCTCTGGTTACAGGGCATTGTCGGGCTTGCGATCCTATGTAAATGCTCCTCCGAGGGAGGTGCTAATGCACATTACTCCTGTGTGGGTGGTCGGTGGACCTCGACATCGGGGTGGCCATCATGGGGCACCTGGACACCTGGTGCAGCATTATTGTCGAAGTCACCTGGTGTTACATGCAGGACATCCCAGTGCACCTTGCAGTATTTCTGCCTAGCCAGACAAGGTAGGTGGTATGTACAATGGCTCTACAATCGCATGTGGCCTGCTCCACTTCACCACATAGCCCACGATGAAGTCTATGCATGCTGCGGAATGTGGGAAGTCGTGCTGACCAGGTGGTTGTCGAGGGGGTGGTTGCACTGTGCTTGGCAGCCAATGTGCGATGTAACCTCACTGGTGAGTGGACCAGTGAGTATTTCTTGGTGCTCCCTCTCACGCAGTCCACTTCGGGTTTCACTGCTGACTGGATCACCATGGGCAGTGAAACTCACCAGGCAGGGTGAGGTTGTGGCCTAGCAAGATGTCGGCAGGTGACTTGCCAGTGGCAGTTTTGATGTGCCGATGGAGTGTGAAGTGAACGACAGGCAGATGGTCGGCCCAGGTTGTGTTCTGGTAGCCCACATCGAGCCGCAGCTCAGTCTTGAGTTCCAGGTTGCGGCGCTCTGTAGAGTTGTCACATGGGTGGTAGAACATCGTCTTCAGGTTTCGTACACCCTAACAGGTACACAATTAGTGCCACTTCCTGCTGGTGAATTGTGTGCCATTAACGGTAAGTAGGTTATGTGGATGTCCCCACCTGGGGAAGAAAACTATATGCAGGACCTTGGCACCACTCGTGGGTCGTGTGCTACTGACAGAATATGCCTCGACCCACCTGGAGAAGTTATCAGCGACATCACTGAATAATCTACTCCTCCTGAGGACCTGGGTTAGAGCCCCATGAGGTCAGGCGACACTGTCTCAAAGGTCTTAGTGGGCAGTCAGGACTGTTGTTGTACATAGATAGATTGTCATACTATGAATTGATTGCACTTAACATACTGTAGCATGTACCTGCAGGCATGCTTAGTAAGTCTCGGATAAAATAAATTTTCATGCACATTGTGATTTGTTTGCTGAGTCACCGGGTGTTCTGATATGTTGCTATTGTGTGCATGTCTCAGTACCTGCTCCCTAACA
>NQII01001264.1:0-80371 GCA_002778355.1 Clitarchus hookeri
GTTTTAAATAAAACTTGTATAACACAAATATATAACACTGTGATTAGATTTAAAGTATTGTATTCTTGAAAAAATGAAACTTTAACATAGTATATTTTATAACTTGTAATATTTATTTCGTAAATATGAATTAAAAACAGTGAGAGTGGCGATGTGTTGGCAACGGCTATTAAGAAATAGTTCGCAGTTAAAATATTGTTTTAATCTTGTTTTTTGGTATGCTAGTTGTAAACTAAACGATACCAATTGATATATTAAAATTTTTAGGTAGCACTGATGGAAACTTTTTTTATTTTTACAGTTAAAAATATCAGTGCAAACTACGGTACGTAAGCCCTAGTGACATGGTGTTTTTCTTTTTCTTCCGAGGAAGAAACTTGAATACAAGGCGGAGCGAAGATTGTCGCTCTCTCTCTCGCTCTCTCTCTCTCTCTTGTTCTCTCTCGGGAAGTTTCGCAGCACTGGTAGCAGCAGGAAAATTAAACATGTTTTAAATTTCAGCATATATCATACTTAGTACAGCGAAAATAATGATTTCTGAAATTGTAATTTACAACTGAAACGAGATTTTATTGTTTGAATACTTATTATAATATAATTAGATGTAATGGCGGGACGGTTACAAATCCGAAGTTGGCAGAAGTGGCGACTGGCGACATGACATGTATTTGATGACATGGCATGATGCTGAAGGAAGCGTTAATTTCTCTTCTTGTGAAAACTACTTAAAACTACCACATAAAGTTTGTACACGTTTTGCAGCAGCATAAGCAAACAGAAACATTCTAAATTCGTTACATGGACGTAGTACACACGGCCGAGGGCATCTGATGATTTAACTCCAGGCCAATTTTCAACAGGCGTGCCTTGAACGCGGCGTTTCCACTCCTTTCTTGAAATGTTCCAAGTTTAGTAACGTGGGACTTCAGCATATAAAAAAGTTTTTGCGAAATAATTGGGCAAACAAAGTTGGAAAAAGGCTTTTAGTGTGGTCTTGGGCGGTGATGACACCCTTTCATTGAAGTTGTTCTCATTAAAGTGCACGAGCTCCCCGTTTTCCAAATACACGGCAAGATGAGTGACAGTTGGATATCTCTCATGTAAGGGGAAACCAAGGAGCCACCACGCTGCCTTGTTGCTACTGACATAACGCCCTGCTTGAAATGTATGCACTTCTTTTAACGGGCTGCACCCCACCTTCATTTCTGAGATTGAATATCGCCTGACCATTTCCTTCATTTATTTACTTGCATATATATTTAATAGCGTGGCCAGAGCTGCAAGCTTCTATATTAATGTGAGCATTGAACATTTTACATATAATGGATGAATATGGCACACTCCAGCTATTGTCTAAGGTTACGAACGCCCCACTGAGAACCTTGACAGTGACTTTCCTACCACCATTTTGTGGTGCTATGCGTCTGTATAACGGGTAGTCTTTGTCATTTTGAACTTTTCTTTTAGTAGCGTTAGTGGATATTTTTTTTGTACATTTCCCACCTTTCATGCAAGGCGATGCTGGGTTATGCGCGCCACATGGGCCGTGAACCATGTTCCGGACTATGGTGTCGTACAAATCTTTATATTTTTTGGGATCCGGAATATCAGCACTTATAAGTCGTCCATTTGGTTGGGGTGCAGCTTCTCATTGAGCCATATTAGGATGTGCACGTGTGGCAAACCTCGTTTTTGCCACTCAATGGAATACATGTAGCACTGTACGTCTCCGAATATTTTGCCTTTGGTAATAAAATTCATTATATTTTCTACTTTTAAAACAAAGACTCTGGCAACTAAATCGTGTCTGTCAGTAGTTTTTGTCCGGACATTAGTTCCTCCTTTCACTTTTCAAGTGAAATTGACAAAAAGATCGGGCCTACCGTAATTCCGTGCATAGGTGAATTCATTCTGGGTGTATTCGTGCAGGTAGCGTGGTCTGTTGACGAATAAAGACAGAAGAATTAATATTTTACCTAAATCACTGGGGTTGACGTTAGAATCGCTATTAATAGCATCTTGCAGATGTATGTAATTCTGAACCCGCAGGTTTTTTTTATTTAAAGAGATGTAGCGGAGGCGTTCGCTTTCTACTTTGCTATACATGTCGACCAGAGATTGATGAAAAAGTTGTCTAAACCGCGCGAAGAGGTTGAAATCATTCTCTCGCAACATCTTTTGATACGCATAAAAATTCATACACGAAAATTTTTTGTTCGGAAGAGGCTGTTTTGTTATAGGATTAATGAGTGGAATTTCAAAATGATATCCCTTTTGTCCCTTGCTATAAATCAACGGATATTGCAGGGCGTCATAAAAATTATGAGTGTCGGCTACCCGTGTCAACGTATTGTCATGTGCTCGCAGGATAATGTCTCGTGATGAGAACTGGTCGCCGCTCAACACTGCAGTGATTTAATTAATTAAAGGTGCATTGAAGCGCCTCTCATGCTCTCCACGCGGAGTCCGACCAGCATGGATGACTACCTTAAAATCCTCTTGAGGCAGGTTCTCTAAAGCGGTTTTAAATATGTTTAATAAGATGTTGTGTTCATGCTAGATTCTTTGAATTTTCAACACCGTGTCTCTTTCAACTCCTGTTGGCGAAAATCCGGGCTTTATTATCTCTCTGTCAACTCCAAAATATGTAATTTGGAAACATGAGTTGTACTTTCTTATCCTATTTAAAAAGCGCCGTGATTCTTCAATGTCATAGAAAAAGAGAGTTTTCAGAGGCTCTTCTGGCTCACCAAGTAAAGGAAGGGAAACTTTTCCGCTGGAACAGCACATCCCTGCGGGCTCATCTTTCCATTTCAAAGCGATACAAAACCGGTACGACTTGTCCATGAGTCCGATAACAATAAGCCTGTGGTTCTTATAATCAATTAAGTGATCGTAATGAAATGCCGCGTCATTACATACAGACCAAGTGTTTCTTTGAAAAGCTCGTCGACGTTCCGCTTGGAGTTCCGCGTTTGCGATTCTTCTCGCCTGTGACTGTTCAGGTGTTTCGGATGCCCTTAAAGCCGTCTGTCGTTCTGCTTGTTCTTCCAGTCGTTGTTGGGTCCGAACAGGCGTTTTGGAGTCTCTTAATAGGGCTTGACACTCAGCCTGTTCATCTAAATGCAGCTGCGTTTGTTCGCGCATTTCTAAGGCTCTCAAAGCGGCTTGACGCTCTGCCTGTTCATCTCGACGGAGTTGAGTATCGGCAGGAGTCTCTATTTTCGAGCCTTTCCTGAATCTGTGCAGGTGATTCAGTGGCTCTCAAAGCAGCTTGTCGCTGTGTTTGCTCATGTCTTCTCAGTTCGGCATCTTCTGAAGACTCTTGCGATTGAGCCAATCTTTTCGCTTGTGCTTGAGACGATGGTCTTGAAAGACTTGATTTTCGTTTGCGAGGCATTATTTATTTAACAGACTATGAAAAAATAAATAACAAAAAAAAAACCAGTACAAAAATTAAACAAAAATAAATACCAAACCAACAAATCCAATTCAAAGTGAGAATCAGTACGAAAGGTCAATCCAGTCTAACAAATTGAAAAATATTCGAATATTCCTAAACAACAAAACCAAAATGAAAATCGAATCAAAGGAGACCAAAAGCAAATGCAGTCAATTGTCAATTAAAACTATTTGAACGCCATCTATTGTCAGTTTTTAAAACTACAATTGGTATGTCGTTTAACATAGAATTATTAAAGGAAATTACATATCGAGTAAATATTTTGAGATATTTTCTCGCGATAAAAAGTAGCCAATATCACCTTTCAGCCCTCCAATTATTTCTGTGCAAGAAATTACGTCGATCTGTTGCTCGGTTGCGACGTTGCATTGTTGACGTTGCATTGTTATTCCGTTCCCGGCCCTCACGTCGATCTGTTGCTCCGTTGCGACGTGAAATAAGGACAAACAAACACACTTTATCATTTATAATATTAGTAAAAATACTTTCTGTGTGGTCTGTTGTCTTCAAGAATTTTAGCGAGGTATTTTTGATCAAATTTTTTTCCCTTCATCGGTATACATTATTTTTGCGGGCTGAGTTTTCTTGAAGATTTTTCGGCGTTGTTTGCCTTGCTTTGATTATTTTCTCCATTTATATTCTTTGTGGGGCATTGTGTTTTTCTTCAAGATTTTTTAGTGTTGCAGACGAGGTTCGTCTGCCTTACTTTCTTTTTTCGCGGGGGCCACATATAATTTTTATCGCACATTGTGTAATCATTATTTTTAACCATATGAAGGAAAAACAATGCTGGAAAGGGGACTGGTAATGTTCTTAATACATGCCTTTCCCTGGGAAGGGTGGAATGAGGTCGGGATACTTAGTAGGAGGCAGTTACTCGCCTCCGGGGTGTAAAATCTGAAGCGATTTCACTCTCCCCGCACCTCCAGCTAAAATTAGGATATATTTGAATAGGCAGTGTAAAATAGACTATAAAACATAAAGCCATTTTTCTTTCAATGTGATACGCACATCATTTTACTTCAATAATTTCGTGTGAATAGGGTTCGGCACGTATGTTGGGCCTCCGACCCGTGAGTAATGAACAATTCACGGGTGATTCAACACTTATCCTTGCTGGATTTATGAATGTAAAACTGTGGTTTTATCATACGCACATAACAATTCTGTAGGCGACAATGTTCTTACTATTCCTTCTCTCTCTTTCTCTTTCTTTTGTCTTTGCTCTTTTCTGTTTTCTTTGTGTTCGTTTATCTGTTTTTTTTTTTTTAGGTTTTTTTTTTAGGTGGGTTGCTTTCTGTTCCGGCGTCGTAACCCCGCCTATGCAGTACAGTCACGCAGAACAAGAAAAAAAAATAATTCTTCGGAAAAAAAGAAGAAAATACTATTAGTTAAATAACTTTATATAATTTCTCTAAAAACAGGGCTAGCAAATGTACTGCGTAGTCCCAATGTCCTCCGGGGAACCATGCACATGGCCATGCCATGTGGTTGGTAAAGGGTGAGGGTGGATGCCTGAACTAAGGAGGTCGACCACGCTTCCCCACTCGAGATGGATGTGGCATCGGCTTATCTTTGGTTAAATGTTTTATATGGAATACATATTTCCCTTTTCTTCACATTAAAAAAAATAATTACAGCTGTCAGGTTGGTTGTATAAAAATTGAAGTGATTAAAAGCACTTGTTATGAAGAAATAATAAATTGAATTATTTTCCAAATGCAGTAAAAAAAATAAACAAATTCTGTTGAATATGTTTTACCATTTAACCGTTTATTAAAAATAATGTTTATCATATTGAAAATTGATTTTACCATTAACAATTAATTTAAGAGAAAATAAATTAATCATACATCTATGGCTAAACAGTTCTCGACTGATGGTAAGCACCAACTTCTTGTGAAGCGTCGCACAAGTATCTGGATCATAATAATATCCATCGGTTCCCGATTGGTCATCCACCTCATCACCTAGCCACACTGCAGATCTTGCACTAACAACCATCCGTCGCATCCGTCAGTCATCCGTCTGTTTTTCTTCTGTCGGTTGAAAACGATTCACAATAATCCGTAGTCCTTCAATTCTTCTGTACGGCAAAATTTCAGTGTGACAACTTAACACCGTGAACGTTCTTTAGTTGGAGGTTTATTTTGGTTGATAATTACTGAAATTTACATGCAGGATTGTATATTGTTACGTAGAAAAAGAACTTTTGATTGGGGTACTTTAAATTCTGTATTATTTTGGCTGACAAGCAGTAAATAATACATTTTGTTACAGAAAACAAGCGTGTTCGGTGTATTGCGGACTAATATAACGGTGGTAAGTACGTACAGAGAAACAAAAATAATAAGTATTCATGCAGTGGTGAATATAAACGGTTCACATATGTGTTACCTTGAATGTCTATAAATCTGTAGCTACCTCGAATTATTTAGAATGCAGAAGCGAAAAGATGGTGTCTATCGCGAACTCCAAGCGCGCACGCCAGCGGAATGGCCCCCACTTGCCAGCAGTTTGGCGAAACGTAGTTGACCAATCAGCGTTTGAAGAGTAACTTTTCAGAAGGCAGCGCGACAAATAGGAAACCCTCCGCAGTGCGCAACAGCCATTCAGACCTAAGGTCCGTTTTCAAAGCCTCGCGTGGCCAATGGGTGACCGAGTACATTTGGCTACATGAAAGAAACAGCCACGTAATTTCGTATATGTACTCGCATACTGTATACTGTATACGTGGTGTTACTGTGGCACGAGCCAGCTGGGGCAGCTTCCCTTCTTAACACTTCCGTAAACAGTGCTCCCTTCGCGGTTTATTCACACTTTTTAAATCAAATTTAAAAAAAAACACCCGTTGTATTACGTGTTTGGTTGCTTCCTTAATATGTCATTAACCACAGTCGGTTTATACACGTGTTAATATTAAATTACCTTATTTTTGGTTAAATAGAACTTTTATTTACACATTTAACTTACAAATTATAATATTCCATTCACAACTGATCTGAATAAAGACAGATAGAAAATATCGCTGCGAGTTTTTTTTTTTTTGCCCTTGAACGCCATTCCGACCATTGCAGAACCTGATCTGTCAGGAATTCTTGCATATTTGCCACAACATGACGTCTAAAATTTACTTCGGTTAGTCGTGTTCAGAATTAAATACCGTACAAATACCTGAAGTTAGTTTTGTTACTTACGATTTAGTTTTGTTAATTCGGTAACGTGCAGCCTTTCCTGTCATTCGTTTGGAAGTACTGTTACAGTCGGGGTTTAAAGACGTAAGTTAACGTTAGTCCCAAAATTTGGACAGACATTAAAGTTTTAAAGTCTCCATAAGAGAAATCCATACCTGTTTCAGAACTATAAAACAATTTCCGTAATATGATATGGAGAATACTGCTAAGATCACATTTTTTAGTCGAGTTTCAAAATGGTGGCTGTTTTAACAATTTTCAAAACTTTGGTATCCGCCGTGATGTAGACAACAAGAATAAATACCAAAAGGATACAAAAATAAATATAACGACCACACCTTGTTATACTAAAAGTAGGTCATCAGAAAGTTACACCGGGTATCTTAATCACAAAAGTATTTTTAATGGTATGTCGATCAATGAAACCTGTTCGCAGCCCATTGACATTTTAGGTCATAAAGAAAACACAAAGATTTTTTTTAAATTCTGAAAATATTCCCAAATAACAATATTTATTCACAAGATGAAGATTTGTTATTTTAGATGGTTGAGTTAGTGGAACATGCCTCATTCCGTGACAGCAGATGGCCAAGGCAAAATACTTTTTTTTTTTTTTTTNGTGCGAGCTATAACGGTAGTGTTAGGCGCGAGGAGTTTAGATTGTGTAAGCATGACTGATTCCTGCACCTCGTTGATTTTCAAGGGGATGACCGTGTCACAACATATAATATGTGCAATAAAAACCACTCACTGAATTTAAAATAAACCATTTTATAGAGTTTTTTTTAATCGACCAGATTTCTCAGATGCCTATCAATTTCCCTGTGATACAGAAACAGATGAAGCGCTTGTACTACAGTGTGCAGGATTATTCAGCTAAGATGTTCACCTCAAATATCTTCCGAACCACGAAGGTATCGAAATTTTGATTTCGAAGTTACCGTTAATGTCTGTTCCGAGGTGTGACAATTACTGAGATAACGATATAAACTTGGATTTTTTAAATTTGTATATACTCATTTCTCTTAATAGCATAACACGTTATTAAGCCGATAGTTCAAGGACGTTATTATTTTGAAAATCTGAAGAGCAATTTTTGAATAATAAAGGGTTTTTCATAGATGCATGCATTTGACTGTAGCTGAGGCGGGGTTGGTTGCGTCATCCGCTGGGAGATGTACATCTGAAAGTCCCTGCACGTACATCGCTGCACATATTGAGCGGAAAAAAACGAAGGTACAAACGTGCCTCATACACTGCAAAATACGATGTACTCCAAGGTCTCGACGCTTTTGTTCCATTGGTGTGGACTGTTAAACAGACACGATTGCTCGGTGAATTAATTGTAATCAAGCTATGAACATGAATTTAAACACACTTTTAATTTGTCTGTAATATAAACAACACCAATATCCGACCCTACCCGCAGTACTCTGAACGAAGAGCAAATATTTATTACTCTGGGTAGCTTCGTTTTGCGAGGCCGACTAGTACAAGAACTAGGGGTTTGTATCTTCAGAGTAATCACGTGAAGTGCCGTTTTTGTGAACTCGTCTAACGCCATTCTTGCAACCGGAGAAAAACGTGCTACGTGCGGAGTGATATCAGCTTTAACAATTCATAAACGACAGGTGGAGAAACTTTAACAAATTAGAATTCTCTCAAGGAAAATACTCAAAGCAATGGGTGGTGGTTCCCAAGCTGAGCAAAGTTGCCATCCTCCGTGAGTACTATGCCCCAGATCGTAGAGTGGACACAGGGAATGAACGTGTAAATATATACCTCACACAATTCCGGACCATCACATAAATTGTGCTAGTTTTAAATTGGGCAAGTGCCAATGGCCAGACTATCATAAGAAAAATGTAGGGAAAAAAATACACGTCGAAATTAGTAGCGACAAAATAAATTTCTTTTTGTGTAATGCGCGTTAGAGTATGAAACGTAGTAATAGAAATAATACTTGTGTTTCTATCAGTTTTAAAGAGCCACTTGATCGAAACATGTGTTTTAGAATTTAGGTACACGGAAATGTACATACTCTCATATACCGGAATGATATTCATGACACTGAGAGAAGGAAATAAGCAGGTGTTTGAAATGTGTTCAGTTGACGTTTCTTCCTCAACATGCGAATGCATTGCTTAAGGTGTTCCAACGAGATGCTATGCCTGCAAACATATTTGAAATCGGTGTAGTGTCCGCTTACACTTCGAAACCGGTGAACAACTTGTGTCGTGCTTGATATTACCGGCAGTGAGAATTGCNCTGAGAGAAGGAAATAAGCAGGTGTTTGAAATGTGTTCAGTTGACGTTTCTTCCTCAACATGCGAATGCATTGCTTCAGGTGTTCCAACGAGATGCTATGCCTGCAAACATATTTGAAATCGGTGTAGTGTCCGCTTACACTTCGAAACCGGTGAACAACTTGTGTCGTGCTTGATATTACCGGCAGTGAGAATTGCCTCAACAACAAATGGTACATTTTAAATATACGTAGATAATAGGCAGGACCCCTTTTTTTTTTTTTTTTTTTTTTTTTTCGCGAAAAGATTCCACGATCAGTTGTACTCTAAAACACGTTAGTTCAGAACCAGTGTTGCGGTTGGACTATTTTAACTCGTACCCGTCTAAAGTGTCTGCCAACCAATCACGCGACGTTCAGCGTTAGGGTAACTTTATTCTGATTGGCCCAATCGAGAATAAAATGTCTTGCTCACACAGACGTGCAGCCAATAGCGAAAGGTGTTTTGCAAGCGTGCACGTAACAAGCTGACGTATAGTTTGCGCCTGAAAACCTTCTCGCGAAAAACAGGTGACCCAAATAATAAGTAAGTATACAGAAGTTAAATGGGTGGGCGGGTTTTTATACGTACGTATCCATTCGCCGATGCGCTGCGCGAGGCACAGGAATAGGTTTTGTGTATGAACGGCTGCTGCGTCCTGCGAAAAATTCCCTATTACTGGCTGGTGTGCCTGCTGGGTTAGGAGGTGCAGATTGGCGAACGGCTACGAACGATGTTCCAGGTCAGTGACGCCATTTTACTGGAATGTGAGGTTGAAGTTCGTGATGTAAGCGGCTGTTTCATTCCTCTATGCTTAATTATTCTGTAAAATTAAACACCTACTTTGTTCGGCTGGGTTTTACATCCACTCTCTGTGCAGTGTGGCCTGCATACTACAACATCTGGCCTAAAGTTCTAACTGTGCGTCTGTTATAAATAAAACACGCCAGTTCTGAGTCGAGACAAGAAATGTTGTAATAAAAAGGTACACATGAGACATCTTTAACACTAAAACAAAGTCTTGGAGGGAAACCGAACTGGTTAGTACTTTCAAGCTTATACCAGATGATATTTCCTGCTGTGCTAAATTAAAGAATTTCTCTATTCTTCAAGTCAGAACACGGACGAACAGTTTTCATTTTTCCGCTGCGCATGAAGTGTCGCGCTAAAATATTACAACCAACGTGACCTAATGAAGACGGTGACTTTTAAATTGCATTACAATTGCACATGCATTCCACTCGCATTCAATTGACGGACAGCCAGCCAGTAATGAACGTTGTACATGCACAACGATCGTGTCAGATGTGGCGTGAATAATTAGAACGGTTGTTAGAAGGAATACAGCGACAAATATTACAATATTGCTGCAGTGGCGGATATAGGGGAATTACTTGTAACTTTTGCAACTTGTAGCGAATCTCGATGAATCGAAACATGAAAAATTTGTGGCATCATTCGGGACAAGTTATAGTTCAAAGACTCGCTCGTTTAAGTTACATTTTCAGGTGGTCCCTGACTTATGTGGCACATCTGGGAATACACTAAGCAACAAGTCAAGGTCAAATCATAGCCTTTTATTGAGATGTGAAGTCTAACCCGCAGTTCTTTGAACACTCATTTTTTTCTGTCTCCTCTAATAAATGAGCACCGCCCTCATATAAACCAACTCGCTGGTTTCCCACCTAAGCGACACACTCACACTTAAGTAAGTGAGCGAAGAGAGTTGGGTGGCTCGTAACATCGAGGTCTTGAAAGCCGATGAGGGTGAAGCGAAGTGAGTATGGAGCAGCGCCTGAATGAAAGGGCGGGGGGAAACGGGTTGTTCGCCGAGAAAACCCGCCGACCAGCGGCATCGTCCGGCACGATTCCCACAAGCGAAAATTCAAGAGTGACCCCAACGGGAATCTAACCCGGCTCACCTAGTTGGGCAGAGTAATGAAGAAGACAGAGATGAAACAACCGCTTATACCGCTAACTCGAACCGCACACGCCAGAAAAATGACGTCACTGGCGAGCAGCTTGCCTGAACTGAGAAAAAGGTTTTGTTGAATCGAACAAAGTTTGTTTGGCCCAGCCAAATTAATTGCGTGTATAGAGAAATTAAAATATTTTTTTTTGTTGACAACAAATTATTGTGTTGTTCTTATTTGGTTGCATTAAACAAATATTTGGGCAATGGAACTGAATATTTTTTTGCCGTTTGCCAATCAGCACCCGGTGATCTGCTCGCTAGCCAGCAGCGCAACCAATAGGGAACCTATCGCAGGCGTGCAGTAGCCAATCAGACGCCAGGCGTGCTCCCAAAGCCCTCGCGCAGCCTGTAAGGGAATTGGTACGCTCACATCAGAGGAACCGCTATGCCCTTGTCTACTCTGTGACAGCGGTGTGGCTTGATTCCCGGCAGGTTCACTCCAGTATTTTGTCCGTGGGGAACGTGGCGGACGCTGTTATGGCCGGAGGGTTTTCTCGGGGAACTATGGTTTCGCCTGTTGTTGCATTCTACCGCTGATCCACAGCAGGGAACCATTCCGTGTCACCCAACAGCGTAGGGTTACCCGCTTTTCCAGATCTGCCATAATACACTTCCAACGACTCGACACACATCTGACACATTTCAAATGATAAAGAAAATTTGTCATAATAAAGAACACGTTTGAATACTATATGCAATGTGGAAAAATCAGATTTATACATCAGTCGACATTTTCTCTAAACATATAAAACAACAGAATATTATAGGGCTTTCACGGTAAAGCGAGCACTTTTAAAAGCCCTCTCCTTTGGAATAATAGTCAATAAATATATTTTATTGTATCCTTAGACATCCTTAGACATTAACTTCCGAGTAGTGAGGAATATACAAACTGCGTTTATTGCTTACATGGAAATATTTACTTTAAAACGTGGTGAGGGATAATAAATGGCTGAAAGGGAAAGTAACAAGGGAATCAAAAGTGCCAACTTTACCGTGAGCTGCCTATACCAGCAAATACAGTCATAGTCAAGTGTGATTTAAATGCATGATTTAATCGGCGGCTTTAAAAATAGGCGACACCAACACGCGCTAGAAGAAAAGATACTATGCACATCTCGGCAAGCGTTACTTCCACGAACGCACATATTGACGAATGTCACCTGTCGGCATCAGTTGTAACTATCTGTGGCCTTTGGGTTAGAGAATCAGCGTAAAAGTCCACTCTAAATCTGAATCAGTGAGAATTTCACTGTTTAAATCAGTTAACATCACCTGACTTATTCAGCAGTCACATCAGTCAATTTAACTGACGAATTAGTGAAAAGTGCCAGTTTTCCTTCACATATTGTTCCGGTGGTATTTTCCACTGATTCATTGTCAATTTAATTCATTGTTAAAATATATATATTTTTTTGACTAGCGGATTATTTAAACAACGCTTATCAAAACCCAGTGTTTAATTTAATAATCGGTTTATTTTTGAAGAAGTCTGAGATACGGAATATAGGTAAGTTGTCCCGTTCTATGTTTAATGGCATCATTATTTCAGCCACCGGACACGGGAAATTCCGTTCAATATGGGACAGTTAGCAACTCTTACTTCAGGGTCCGAACGGCAGTTACCAGCATAGATTAGCATGAGGTAGACCGCTTATTCGTATTCTGCGCCAAAGGAACACAACTGTCAAATTCCCGCGGTCAACAGTGATAACCGTATTTGTTTATATCTTAAGTTTTAAATTACAAGCACTATTATACTATTAAAATTATTTTACCAGTTTTAATGTAATCAAAGTGCATTAAAATTGGTAAGAGTAAATATAAAAAACATCTCACCGCACATGTTTACTAAACAGTGTTCTAACCTCAAATCCAATCCACGTCGTTATTGCTAGTCGTATTGGCAGAAAAGTAGTTCGATATTGGGACACGGAGATTGGTTGTGAGCGGCCAGCGAGAGACCAGACTACCTCATGTTTAGTCTATGGTTACAAGCGTTTCTTGACAAACCAGTTGAAGCACTCTCCGTCTGCATTGTTATTACCTTGCCCCTTGCGGGAACTGTCGCTTCTCGTCGACACGGTACGTTTGGAAAGCCGCCCGCGAGGCGACGCGGGATGATGGATGTAGCAGGCGCATCGCAGGTAAGGATGACGTCACGCCCCGCCTCGTGACGGAGGTGGATCTCAGCTGTTAATTAAAAACTAAACGTGGCCCTGCAGGGGGGGTCAACCCGACAATAGCGCGGCCCCGTGTTCAATTAAAGTCGTGGTCATCGGTACATTCACGGCGCCCGAGTCCCACCAGGGAGGGCAACAGGTCGTCTAGGAGTCGTTGCAAGAGTGACTAAAGGTCAAGTCTAAGCCCCGGCTTCGCCTGAGTACCTCTAGTCATAAGGCGATGGGACCACGGTGGTGTAGTGGACATTCTTCTTGCCTCTCACCTAGGCGAAACGGGTTATATTCCCGGCGGGGTCACCCCTGGATATTCGCATGTGGGAATAGTGCCGGACGATGACGCTGGTCAGCGGGTTTTCTCGGGGATCTCCCGATTCCCCCGACCTTCCATTCTGGCACTGCTCCATGCTCTCCTCGTTTCACCCTCGTCGACCCTCGATGTTAAGAGCCGCCTAAATCACTCCAATCCACTCCATGAGTCTATGCTGATATAGTGTGAGTACTGAAAAGAAAGAAAAGGATGTTCACCAGGACGGCGTTCCAAAACGTCACTCCGCGAGTAAACTTTTTTCTCGAAACTTCTGTCCCAAAACACTTTTAGTTAATATTTAACTCGCTCTCGGCATTGTCCCAAAACTGCAGAGTAATTACTCTGAGCATCTTTCTCGAGTAAAATTTTATACGCACTATTTCAGTGAATAACGAAGGGTAAGCTGAAAATGGCGGAAAGTTTAGTGGAATTGAACCTATTGAAACGAAATTTTGACATTCTGTTCACAGACACACAGGGGAAAATTAAAAATGACTAGTGATAAAATTCGTTTTATTATTTAAAATTACACTTTTATAAAGGTTTTATTTTTATGTATTATATTTATGATTAATTTATCGCAAATAAAGCTGTTTATTTATATAACTAATATATTTAAAAAGAAAGAATCTCGGAAAATTATCAAATATCTCTTGGAATTAACATAGGTTGCTTAATTACCTCATATTTGTAAACATAGAATGCTGTTTGTATCATGCTCGTTCCAAAACCACGTTTACTTTTTTGCTTTCCTCAGCTGTTACTCTCTGTTACTTTACTCTAGCCTCGGAGTAACATTTTGGAACGCCGCCCGGGAGCGTTTTTTTTAACTGCGTGTCGAAATTCAAACCACTGCATTTATAGGTTAATATTAACAACTAATCCTAGTAGCAAAATGTTTAGAAAATTCATCTAGTATTTACAAGTTGAAATGTAAATTTATAAAACAACGCAGGGAGTCCGCAACTTCACGTATCTGCGTGCACAAGGCGTAGCATATCATGAAGGCGCGTCATGCGGACAAACGCCTGTACATAGGCAACCTTTAAATCACGTGCAGATTCTACATAGATGTTTGCGTGTTGTCACTTCTGGCAGCCTCTTCTACCCAATCGCTAATCTCCTATTGCTCATGTAGTTTGATACACGTCTACTAACAAAGAACCGCTAGCGGCGCCCGCGTACCTCGAGATTATGGTGTCCTAAGTGCAGGCGCTCTCCTTATGGTGCGCCAGTTCCGTTCGCCATCGTCATAGGCAACTTGCGGTGCACGCAAGTACATGAAACTGCTGACTCCCGGCGCTGTTTTGCTAGCTTCAGTGTCAATTTTAANGCAACTTGCGGTGCACGCAAGTACATGAAACTGCTGACTCCCGGCGCTGTTTTGCTAGCTTCAGTGTCAATTTTAAAATCCTAGCTGTATTAGTCGAACATTATGCTACTAGGATTTCTTGTTTATGTTAGCCCATAGATGATGTGGTTTGAATTTCGACATGTAGTTTAAAAACATCCTGTATAGTTTCCTGTGTGTGTCTGTATACGTATATACATGGGTATGCGTGATTGTTACCATTAGGTAAAATTTTATATGACTTGAATTTGGGAGGCCAGCACAAACACATAAAATCACTATGCATATAGTAGATGTGTATATGTAGACCTAAATATAACTGGGTCCCTTTATAATTAAGACCCATAATTTGTTTCACAAAGCATTAAATTAAAGAGTCATAGAGTTCCAAAACATTCACCTGTGAATCTCACTCCAACAACCAATATTTACGAATTTTAGAGTAGAATAATTTCTACGATACATAGAACTCGCCCTACTTATTGTAATTGTAATAATTTCACTGCTTCACTTGACTGACATACTGTATAAATAAAGTGATCAGACCCATGGTAATGGTAATATTACATAAGGCAGAAGAATACTCAATGTCCATACTGTTAGATCTTAAGCAGGGCTTTCAGAAGTGCTGAGTTTGAACAGTCTTGCGGCAGTCGAGTTACTGGTACACAGGTATCCCAACGAGATGATCCTGGTTCTGTTCGCGAAAGGGCTACTCCCTGATTTCAGTAAGTGGGGAGTATGAACGACTGTTGCTGCTGGCCGGTTATTCATTCCGGGGTTCACAACGTTGCTTTGCATNTCAGTAAGTGGGGAGTATGAACGACTGTTGCTGCTGGCCGGTTATTCATTCCGGGGTTCACAACGTTGCTTTGCACAGCTGCTCCACCATAGGTGTGATTTCCATGTATTTGGATTCCCGTCTCCTTATGGGTATACACCTGCCCTGGGGTACACCACTCACACAGCGTTCACTTTATATTTTAGCTTACGTAACTCGACCTGAAGATCAGTTATTTCGGTTCACCCACAGAAGTTATCAAACCATTATTTCTGCTTAAGTCCTGCCACGTCAAATATTTCTCGCATATGTAAATCACACAGTACGTTTTCTACGTTATGGAAAGGTATTAGCCCCTCTTGAAGTAAAAGTCGTGGTATTATTCGGTAAGCAGGTCGTTGGTTTTCTGGCTCATTTCATCCACCTGTTTTTACTGGTAGAAAGGAATAGGAAGTTTCGAGATTAAGTCTTGTTATTCGCCTTGCAAATAACGGTAGTCTCTTTATGTGTGTATCCATTATAGCATTGTAAGCATTCTACATTACATTAACACCTTCACATTAACAATGCCCGGGCACAACTAAGGTAATATTACATGCACCTATATTCATATTCAGTGCGAATTATAAAATCTATAACAGTTTAGACAGTTTACGATGACGTCCGAGTAAACTGTGTAAGGTTTCGAAATTTCTAGAACTGTCTGAGTACCCAGTTATTATTACACTCGAAGTACCGAGCTAGCTGGTGCAGCTACCTCGCTGAGCCCACATCCGGAGGACCGGCGTTAGTTTTTCGGCTCAGCATTCCTGACTTTGTTTTTCCCTGGTTTTCCATAAACACTCCCAATGATTAACGAAATTTTTCCTTAATACAAGCCATGGCCTACCTTCAGTTCTGCTCTTCATTATCAATGCCATCGGCTCCGTTTCATTAGCTCTACGTTAACAGAATACAAATAGAATTGTTAATAATTTCAGTAGTAGATCAATTTGTCAGTTCGGTCATTGCAATAAAGTAATTATTTGTCGGGACCATACTTGATTCGGTATAATACTCAATAAATTTTAGATCCGGAGAAATAACATACGTTGTTTATGTTAAGTTCGAAAACATATTTTTAGTACCAAAGCGATGGTTTTCAAGCAAAAATTATATTTATGTAATGTAACAAGCATTCATCCATTGGATGCGGTTTTGTTGGTCTAATCATGAACTTGCTGTATGGGANGCTCAGCATTCCTGACTTTGTTTTTCCCTGGTTTTCCATAAACACTCCCAATGATTAACGAAATTTTTCCTTAATGCAAGCCATGGCCTACCTTCAGTTCTGCTCTTCATTATCAATGCCATCGGCTCCGTTTCATTAGCTCTACGTTAACAGAATACAAATAGAATTGTTAATAATTTCAGTAGTAGATAAATTTGTCAGTTCGGTCATTGCAATAAAGTAATTATTTGTCGGGACCATACTTGATTCGGTATAATACTCAATAAATTTTAGATCCGGAGAAATAACATACGTTGTTTATGTTAAGTACGAAAACATATTTTTAGTACCAAAGCGATGGTTTTCAAGCAAAAATAATATTTATGTAATGTAACAAGCATTCATCCATTGGATGCGGTTTTGTTGGTCTAATCATGAACTTGCTGTATGGGACGTCAGACAAATAGCCACACGTCCGTAAATTTGGAAAATAATTTGCCAGTGGAATTATATCTACATACATACATATATATATATTGGAGTGGTCTACGTTTGCTCATTGGCTGCAGACGAAGTGAGGAAATTTTTTTTGTACATAATTCTTCAGTATTTCTCCAGATTTTGTTTATTACTCGCTGAAAGTCCTAAGGGTCTTACCGAATGAAATATTATTCAAAAGTTTCTAGTATAATTTTAGTTTAGACTACAACCATACGAATTCGCGAGATTTAGATGTCTCTAAGTACAATTAAAAGGGTTAAAGAGAGTCAAGATTTAAATCTTTCTTTCGCCTTTTGTAACGAGGAANTTTTGTACATAATTCTTCAGTATTTCTCCAGATTTTGTTTATTACTCGCTGAAAGTCCTAAGGGTCTTACCGAATAAAATATTATTCAAAAGTTTCTAGTATAATTTTAGTTTAGACTACAACCATACGAATTCGCGAGATTTGGATGTCTCTAAGTACAATTAAAAGGGTTAAAGAGAGTCAAGATTTAAATCTTTCTTTCGCCTTTTGTAACGAGGAANGATGTCTCTAAGTACAATTAAAAGGGTTAAAGAGAGTCAAGATTTAAATCTTTCTTTCGCCTTTTGTAACGAGGAAATGAGGAGACTGTAAAATAACGCTTTCTAGCCTAGGTTTACACCTAAGTCTTAAAATGAAATATATCTACGTCAGCATGCGAAATGGCGCCAAGGACAGCAAACGAAAACACTTCCTTTGTCAGAAAGAAAACAATCTCTTGCCACGTCGAAAATACACCCGTGCTTCGCTTGCTGTCACTGAGGTGATGCGAGGATATGTTTGGCACATGCCGTTGTGCATTATTCATCACGTAGGCTCGTGCCGAACGCTTCATGACTCGCGCACGCGAGGCCTCAAGCACACCAACTGTTCTGCATGTACGTCCACGAGGCACATTCTTTTTAAAACGAGGTCCTCGGTTGCCGTTCTCGCTTAGGCGTCGCGTTCGTGTATCGAGGAGTTCGAGCCAATTACGGTTCAAGTACGGAACTCGGACCCTGCAGAAATACACTGAAGAGCCAAAATAACTGGCATAGGCGTGCGTATGCAAATAACAGAGGTATGGAACCAATCAGNGCAGAAATACACTGAAGAGCCAAAATAACTGGCATAGGCGTGCGTATGCAAATAACAGAGGTATGGAACCAATCACAGCAACGCGATGCGGTAGGCAGCTAGGTCGGTTACTGCTGCTACAATGACAGGTTATCAAGATTTAAGTGAGTTTGAACGTGGTGTTATAGTCGGCGTAAGAGAGATGGGACATAGCATCTCCGAGGTAGCGATAACATTTGGATGTTCGCGTACGACCATTTCACGAGTGTACCGTGAATATCGGGAATCCGGTAAAACATCACATCCTCGACATCGCTGCGGCCGGAAAAAGATCGTGAAAGAACGGGAGAAACGACGACTGACGAGAATAATTAAACGTGACAGACGTGCAAACCTTTCTTAAATTGGGGCAGATTGTATTCGTGGACTTCCCTGCAGGATTCATGGTGTGAATTGTCTCCTGCATTACCTTCAGACATTAGTCGAGTCCATGCNATTCGTGGACTTCCCTGCAGGATTCATGGTGTGAATTGTCTCCTGCATTACCTTCAGACATTAGTCGAGTCCATGCCACGTCATATTGCGGCACTTCTGCTTGCTCGGGGGACCCTACACGATATTAGGGAGGTGTACCAGTTTTTTTGGCTCTTCAGTGTAATTACCGTGTGCTGAATCATTTGCTGATGTAGGCCCATAAATTCCACGGATTCACTCGATTTCGAGGCACAGTCGTGGATGACTCTCATCCAGTAATGTATCTCCAGGAACAAAGGCCGAATACTGTACGACCCATAGACTAAAGATGAGGTAGACAGATCTCACTGGCTGCGCACAACCAATATCCGTGTACCGACACTAAATTGCTTTTCTGCCAGTACGACTAACAAAAATGATGTGGATTGGATTCGAGGTTGGAATCCTGTTTAGTGAAAAAGTGNTGCTTTTCTGCCAGTACGACTAACAAAAATGATGTGGATTGGATTCGAGGTTGGAATCCTGTTTAGTGAAAAAGTGCTTTGAGATGTTTGTATGCTTCCTCTAGCCAATTTAGAACAAAATTAGGTTAAATTTAAATTTGCGAAAGTAATTTATTAATATAAAAGTGCTTATCTTATGGAAATTGAGGTATAAACAAACACGTTCATCACTGTTGACCATGCGACTTCGACAGTTGGGTTCATTTGGGTTAGGTCAATGTTGGGTGTCGAACATGGTACAACCTAAACCAGAGACGAGATATCTTTCTCACAAAGATGGTAATCAGCAAACAAATTATACCGGCTTGAGTATACAATGAGCTGTAAAATTCAGGCTGGTGCCGGAAGAATTCGGGAAATTTCTTGATCTCAACTTACTACATGGTTCAGACTCCACGGATAATAAGGATTCATCGTATTTTACTTCTGCCCATAACTTTGCACTTAAAAAATTAGGCATAACTGACTCAAACGTCGCCACGACGGTACATGCAATACGAGAATATTATTCCAGGAGCCGCAAAAATGTGTAAATTCCAACACATGTATAACTTGGTTAGTTATTGTATTCAAATCGAAATTTTTTCACGTGTGCCCTGAAGGATATTGCGTCAATAACAAACCTGCAAGAATATAAAGACAGAATCCTGTGCACTGTTTTGACTACTCTCTGAGGTAGCAGTCGAAGATTAAACAGATGTGTTTTTATTTGATTATATAAAGGTTTGCGAAGTCTAACTAACATGCCCATAACTCGCGAAACTAAATTTTCTTGTCCATGCTGATAACCGCTCGCTTAGAAGACTGTTATTTCACAAGAATGTTTCAAGACAACATGTACTTTAAAACAGTGTAACATCTTTTATCTGTCGTGATTAGTTGGATTTATATTTGGCAAGTAATTAACTGTACGCATTGCGGATGTTCGGTGTGGAAGTTGCCGAATTTAATATGACTTGATGCAGCGTGGTAATGGCTTATCATGCAGAAATCAGCCCATGACAAAAAAAAATTAGTTGGTGAGAGTGCGCAATGGTGAAATATACCACGTGCTCGATTTCACTTTCATGAAAGCTTACATTATAGCTTATTTCTATAAAAACAACAATAGTTGTTTCATATGTACGATTATCAGTGTGTTTAAGCTTCACGGTAGGCCTTTAGCGAGGGAAATTTAAAGTTTTAATTCAGTGTTACAATCACTAAAATATTTGGAGATTTATCCAAGGAGTAGCACAAAATACGGGGCTAAGGATAAAACAAATATCTATGTTTTCATTTAAGCGAATGTAATCCGTGATTAGAAAACAAGTTTTTTTTAAACGAAAGAACAGAGAATTCTTAGAGTTCATTTGACACCAGTCTATAATTGAAATAGTTTCTTTTTTTAATCACTGAACCGCGTGTCATTCAACACTCCATAGAGTATCCTAAGTAAATGAAGTAAAAGTCAGTTCATGTATAAATCCATTAGCCCATGTTCGGTCACAACGGGTAATTATTCGTGTCTTTAATAATTCCTCTTTATTTTTCAAATTTTATTCTGTTTACTTATATTAGTTTTTGTATAATGACTTTTGATTGCATCTGGTCAAATTGAGGTCACATTAGGTCCTAATGTTTCACATTTGGTTGTAATTTATTTTCTTCAGTAAGTTTGTTTAAATTAGCTATATTTTGTAACCCATTGTCAGTTTTCCTCACATTTGGTCATGCGGTTCCTTTCGTTCACATTCAGCCATGTTTAGTCACATGTATACTAGTTCAGTGATGTCTGGTAACATTTGTCATTTTTAGTCACGTCCAATCATTTTCTGTTGTATTCAAAACATTTTATGTGTAGTAACATTTATGCCATATGACACTTGTGGGTACATTTTGTTATGTCTGTGCACATTTGGTTATGATTGATCTATGATTGGTAGTGTTTAACCTCATTTCGTTCTATTTGGCATGGCTTGGTTGTTCTTGACCATGTTTGGTAACATTTTGTCACATCTAGTCTAATAGGTTCATATTTGGTGGCATCTGCTGACATTGGGCAGCATCTTGTAATCATCTGTAATGATTAGTTACAAGTCTGCAACACCATGCGGGCTTCTTTTCCTAATCCCATCCCCAGGCCCGATGCTTATCTTTTTCTGAATGGCCATCGACATTTAATGCAGGAAGCGGTAGGGTGCGTCTGTCTGGTTGTCGCATCTGTGGTGTTTATAGTTGTTGCTTATGCAAAACTCTAACAGAAAGCTGGAGGATCATTTCATATCTCAAGAATTACATAGAAATTTACTGTTATCGGAGTAATTGTCTACGTAATAAAACAATTTGGTGGTGTATTGTATCACCTATTTATACCGACTCACACGTCTGAATCAGCAGTTCTTATGCAGCCTTCTGTGCTGAATGTCAGTAGACGACTACAGAAATTTATAAGTGACGAGGAAGGCACCTTGCAGCGAGAGCGAGTGTGTGTGACTGTGGTTGATATCCAGGTCCACCGCTTTGTATTTCCTGCAATGGGGAAGAGTAGTACTGTACTGCCACGATAGCACCGGAGTGTGTTTTTTTAAAACCACAATAACAAGTTATACACTGCCAGTCTAAGGTAAGATGAGAGTTCCGTTAAGGCTTCTTAACTTCATTTTAAAATATTATAATATATAGAGGTAATGATAAGGGCTGTATTTGTTGCACAGAATAGGATGTTAGGTTTACACTGGCCTGGGGGTGCTGCGGCCAGGCAATACTGAGACGGATCAATTGACATGTCACCGCACAACTGCCCATAAGTTTCTTGCCAAACCCCTTTGCTACCAGTTTGCAGCGACGTTTTCCTCCTACGGCGATAAAGAGAGAGATCGTTCACATGTTTCGTTCGAAAGCCCACAGACAAAGGTGGCGGCCTACCTGATAATGTCCAGTAGCGAAAACTGACAGAAAACCAGTTAGGAAGCTTCAATTGTCCGATAGGACGGCATGGTGTAAGGCGGGAACAACAATTAAGATTTGAAATAATACTTTCTTAACTTTACTGAGACTTATTACCAGTAAAATACAGAAGGTACTCTTTCAGAAGCAAGGGAGGATCTTTCACGATAACACCTTATGGTTACAGGAAATACTTGAAGATCACCAAAACCATCCTGATTCTGTTTTCAAGGAAGTGGCAGCAACCAATCTGAAGTTGGTCCCCAACAAATGTGGTCTATATCAAGAGGAAGTTAATACCACGGGAGATGTGTTGTCGGCGTGTGGAATACAAACACACATCTAAGAAGGTAAACATCAAAGAGCACTGGTCTCAGCAAACTGAAAAAAAAATTAAAGTACAAAGTTTTCTGATCCTGTTTGTCAAAAATGTCACTGCGTTTATGGATTTCCGACCATTGTATAATAACGGCTTGATTTTATCTAGGTGATGATGGAGTTTTTGCGTAGACCTGAGTCTGAAGTTGCATTTGGAAGATTAAAGGTAGTTCTGGTGTCTTTTCCAGTCCTGGGCTTCCCAAGAAGAAGGGGAATGTTTATATCTGACATAAAGGCATTAAGATAAAACAAACGCTGGTGCAGTATTATCACAGCATCAGGATGGGAGTGAGGGGCCGCTGTAGTACTTTGTGAAGGTACTGAACAAGCTTGAAAGAAATTACTGTTGACCATCAGGGAGCTTTTAATTGTGGCGAAGGAAATTTTACACTTGCATATTTAAGTTTACGGCAGACAATCCACCGACCGATCGTGCACTAGTACACCAAATAATAATTTGTATAGCAAACCTACAGGGTTATTACTTTAAAATTAATTTCAGTTTGGGACATTTTACAGGAATGAAGATACAATCTCTCAGAGGTCACATAAACATTCTGTCTCTATTGTGAATTCTAGGAGGAAAATAACAAATCAATGACTGCATGAAAGACCAGAATCCAAGATTTTACTTCTGAAGAATTTGTGTCTACATTAAATGACGGAAAAATCAGGAAATGTTGTCTGGAAGGAAGAATAACATCGACTGAATTGGGAGGACGTAACAATTCTGGCCAGTCCAAGCATATTGAGTGCAGTGTAATTCCTTCGACCTGACAAATGGTGAGCTGTGCAGGAATTGGACAGTAATAATAAGAAACAGACGTACCTAAATTCCAGGTTGTAGAGTACCAGAATTTTTAAAAGAGCTGTTATACTGTAGCTGACAGATAATATGATATTGCTAAGACCCTCAATAGACTTCGACTGAGATTATACGATTTACACTGTCGGAAGACGTTGACAAGTGTAGCCAAATGTATGATATCTGTATAGCGAGGAAAGGGAGCAATGCGAGAGTCACGTATCGAAATTCAATGTGACTTTCCCATTTGAGAGAATAGTAGTGGTTTTACTCCAGTTTTTGTTTGTTGCAAAAGGAAAAATCGGTACTGATGGTAACTCAAGATTATTTCACACAATGATCTGATGTTATACCACTCCCAAACCAAAAATTCTGCTTTGTAGCCGTTGCGCTTATTATATAATATCTTCTCTAGATTTGGAGCGTTCTTTGAGTTATATTCAGATCCAGTACGAAATTTTGAAGTCACACTCTTCTATGAGGTAGCAAAAGTTTTGGAGCAGAATAAGAACATTCTTGCAACGACATAGAATCTCGGCCGGACGGTATGGCCCAGTTTCTAAACTGTGCATGGGAGTAGTAACTTTCAATCTTCGTGCCAGACAGCCAAAAGGATAAGACTCAGATGTGTCACTTGTTTTTGGTTATCGATATAGTACATGAGTCAACAAATATAAAAACCGCAAATAATGCTTTTCGAGGAAGGTTTACGCCTTCCCAACGACGTGCTATATGGACGGCCGACGGAAGAAGAAACTTCCACCCTATAATATTCCCTTGAAATTCGTCAGTTCTTTGTCGGCATTTACGACTTCGCTTGGCAGCGCCCTAAAATGTACCGTGAAATGATGAAAACACTGTATATACGGAGTACCTGTGGCGACGTTTTCCCGGAAGGGCAACTCATGTGGATGTGCGATACATAAAGGAGAAATTTATACTCTCGGAAGCTTAAAAAATTTTGGTTTTGGTAAAGATAAATTATGTGGTATTTTGGGTTTTACATCGGGGCTCTCGGGCAAAGTCATCGAACGACTGGTGCTATAAACCTGCTCCAAAGTTATCGAGTCTGCCCGGGACAAACATACTCAGCGAGAAGGTACTGCTACGTGTCTGCAGTCCCAAATGGACCTCTTCCCCATCCCCATCCCCAGGCCTGGTTCTTATCTCTTTCTCTCTCTCTCTCGACTATTAGTGTAACCAGAGCCGGAGAGGGGAAGAGAAAATATCCACTGTTCACGCACGTGCTGGATTGACCTTGATGGATTGCGTAACGCTCTACAAGAATACCGAGGACAGATTTCCCATCTCATTATTTATAATTAAATGACCTTATCTCTGAGTAACTAATAGTGTGAGTAAACATCTAGATGGAGACCGCATCTCTTATAAACGCCGCCTTGCACCTTCTGGATGGCATACCTTGTATATACTTTTGTGATGAGTGGGAATGCAGTGGACGACTACAGGGAGTTCGAGTTGACCAAGTAGACACATCACTATAGAGCTGGTTATTTGAGGCCAATTTAAATTTCAACCAATGTGTACATTAGATTTTCTGCTTTTATTGGACCACAGTTTGTTAGACACGCCACGCACCACTTTCGACTAATAATGAACCTGCAAGGGAAGTAAGGACCGAATACCGTGATACATGTCTGGCGTTAAGCTGGAGCCACAACAAATGAACTACTAATGTGCGATAACACACAAAGGGTAGTGGGTGGAGTCTAGCCCGTTGCCAAATGGCAGTGGAGAGGTTTGAGCTGCTTTTAACACTGTGGATTTTAGTGCCAATGAGGGTGAAACGAGATGAGTAAGGAGCAGCACTGGAATGCAAGGGTGGGGGAAACGTGAGATCCCCGAGAAAACCCATCGACCAGCGGCATCGCCCGGTACGAATCCCAAGTCCTAGAATCCGGGACCGATTCCGCCGAGGATCAAACCCAAACTGTGTTCTATAACCGGCGGGGTCGGTCCCACCTTGGTGGAGGGTGACTGTTCTAGCCGCTACGCCACTGTGGCCTCCGTATCACATGAATCCGCGAAATCTCCCTGTCCTTACACATCACGGCGAGAGCGAGTGTCTGCGACTGTATTGCACGGCAAGGATAGTCGTGGCGTACCTCCAGCAATCGGCGAGTGCACTGCGATTGAAATATTGCTAGGCCTGCTACTAGAAGACTACTGGAAAGTAGACAAATTGATTAATTTAAAGCGCAGTGTGGAAGTGGGAATGGTTTGGTGTAAAAAATTAGGTTTTTTAAATTGTAAACAAAAAGATTGAAAGATTTTTAAAATTTTTTTAATGGCTGGATTTATTTCGGTGTTCTTTATTGTCCAAAGAATTTTATCAGTTTTGTTGATGCACGAAAACTCTAACATTCTGTTATCTTATGTAAATGGCATACGCTGTGCGTACTATTTAGTACGCAATATTGAAAAAATATTATTTAATTAAATGTAGCTATTTTATTTAAGTATATTATGACCATCATTTCCCAAATCTGGCAAGGCACAGGTAATTGCAAAAGTGTAATCGTGTTCCATAATTATTACGTTTATTTCATACAGTTAGCGAATAGAAAAGTGGATAAAAACACGATGTTTCTCAGGTGTAAAAAGTTGGCTTAACTTTTATTGTGATTCTATCTGTCAAACTTATGGACAATAGAGAATATTAACAAGGGAAGAAGTGCTGTCATTTTATTCTGTCAGCATATCTAGTTTTCTTAAATTGAGAATAATTGTTAAAGAGCTAAAAATATGGATCTAAAGTATCATTACCGCCACATATAAAGCAAATATATAATACGTCTGAACGTAATAATAATTACGTACATTTCCATATCATAATTTCAATATAAAATTTGACGGGAATCACGTCAACATTTCCAGAAATATTACATATAAGCTAAAGTTTTAGATAGCGCTCTCTTGAACAATGGCGGAAGTAAGAGGCTATTGATATGTCACAAAAAANCATATAAGCTAAAGTTTTAGATAGCGCTCTCTTGAACAATGGCGTAAGTAAGAGGCTATTGATATGTCACAAAAAATGTGTTGCTTTTAGGTAAGATTTATTCAGAGAGGTGAAATGGTTCTAGTAATACGATTTTTGCTCCTAAAATAATTGCATAGCCTCTTACAAAATTGTATAAATATAAGCCATATTCTGAATAACTTCTTTCGCAATAGGGGTGTNAATAATTGCATAGCCTCTTACAAAATTGTATAAATATAAGCCATATTCTGAATAACTTCTTTCGCAATAGGGGTGTACATATTCTGAGATATATCATCTTAAATTTTTATGCTGTTTATCTGGCAATGTGACTAAGAAATAGGTCATAAAAATGTAATCAAAAGTGTTTACTACAACTGTTAATACACAAATTTCTATTCAAATTATGCACATGGCTGTATATATATATTATATATGGCCCTAACTTATTTGTATGACCGCCTTTTTGAAACAAATACTTAAATTATTTTAAACTCTGAACGTCGTGTTCTCTTCCAAATATAAAAATATATAGAGTTTGGTGTAATTAAGCTTTAGTCTTGAAAAGTCATTAAGAGGCGACGAACAGACAATTAAAACAGCCGCATAACGAATAAGNTGTAATTAAGCTTTAGTCTTGAAAAGTCATTAAGAGGCGACGAACAGACAATTAAAACAGCCGCATAACGAATAAGGCTTTTTCGAAGACGGAATCCTTAAAAATATTGTCGAACATAGTGGAAACAGCCAATGAACAAACGTAGGCTACTCCAGTGTACAAATGATTATGCAATTTAGCCTACCTCCAGGCAATTTTGGGTAATTTATGTAGGCCCTACCTCTTAATCACAACGACTGTCATGTTCAGACTTACAAGACAAATAACCAGGTCACTTTACGTGCTGGGAACCTACTCTATCTATCATCTCCCGCAGGCGTGCATTTGCGGCCTTTATAACTTAAGCGCATCTCGAGTTAACTCGCAAAACATTTCCAAGCTGTCTATCTTGCGGCTCTGGTGTTCTTGCGCGCTGATTTTGGTGCCAAACAAAATGTATCGTCCAGATTTGTTAATTTAATCTTAAAAACCAATATTTAATTGGTTTTACTCATTCCCATGTTCCAAAGAAAATATTACCCGCTTACTCTGACGTATTCAAGTGAAACCCATTCGATTTATTTTTTCCAGTGGATTTGCCAAACCACTTGCTTGGATTAAGATAGGTGCCCGTTTTACACAAATTAGTACTTCGATGGGTTAGTTAACTTACTCTAACAGAGTACATAATACATTTACGCACAATATAATTTTTGATAAATTAACAGTTGCAATTGCAAAAGGAAATATACAAAATTGACGTAAATGTTTAGAAACACGATTATATAGTACTATGGATAANCAGTTGCAATTGCAAAAGGAAATATACAAAATTGACGTAAATGTTTAGAAACACGATTATATAGTACTATGGATAAATATTGTTAGAGACACTGGAAATAGCAATACTTTTTTTAATCCACATATATTCGATAACACTACAGCTAGTTTACGATTGTATGGTCATTTCCCGACTCAGCTAAGTTATTTAGAGACCAATCGCAACCTTGATACTTTAGAGTATCAGAATCCTCATCGGCCAACTGAAATTGGATAGTCATCGTGCATGCATGACTGTCAATAAAGTAAGAAATCTGGCGGGCATGTATACGCTGCATGTTGAATTTTAGGAACCTGTCAATTATTTCTCGTGATTAACCGTTGCCTCTCACTATCGGCAAGTCGTGAGCCAATGTTAGGGACATGGGCGAAAGACCAAAAGCACCTATCTCACTGGTCGTCAGTATGATAGCGAGGAGAGGCGAAAATGCCACGGGAGAAGACGTGAACAGCGGAACGGTGGAGGGGTGATGAATGAATGCCATCTCTGACACACAAAGGCCAGGCGCCCTCAGTTCGCGACCAGCTCTCACTGGGGTCGCATTATTAATTACCCTCTCCTTTGTTTTGTCTTCTTTTTTCTTCTTTATATCGCCCTTCAGCCCTTGTGCCTCACCTCAGCCGAGAATAAATTAGTCAATTAACGCGATCCTGCTCGAGGCTAAACCGCGCTGCCTCGGCGAACGTCTGGTGCGCTCGTAGCGATGTGACGTAAGGAGAGGGTTCCCAGCATTCTGCTTGGAAGGCGCCATACTGTACCACGGAGCTCTTAAGGCTCAGCTTCGCCCCTGTGGCAGAAATTCGTGATTTTCGAGTAACAATTTCAGACTCATAGTCATTATTGACAATGTAAGATTATAGAAAATTCGCATTTTACGATTTGTTTTATATTTTTGTCCATAATTTTAATTGCGTTCTACTTGCTTGCTGCAATGAGTCAATAACATATTTATCTTTTATTAATAAGTTCTCGACTTTTTACAACAATTAAAATTACGCACAAAAATATTACACAACTCATAAAATTAAAATTTCCTATAATCGTATGTGAATTGTCAATAATTACTCTGAATCCGAAATAATGACGCGAAAACGAAGGATTCCTGCCAAAGGGGCGAAGCTGAGCCTTAAGAATGTGGAGGAGAAACAGCCGCTTGCACCGCGAGCTCTAGCCGCACACGTCTGCAAAATGGCGTCGCTCGCCAGCAAATGTTGTAACACCCGTTCACCAATCAGCGCTTGGTATCCTGCTCACCAGCCAATAGTAAGCCTTTTGCAGCATGAAGTAGCCAATCGGACNGTTCACCAATCAGCGCTTGGTATCCTGCTCACCAGCCAATAGTAAGCCTTTTGCAGCATGAAGTAGCCAATCGGAAAGACGCGAGGCCAGTTCTCAGAGCGCCACGCAGGCAATCGGAGAATGACTACACTTCACTAATTTTCTGTATTTTTACAAAGATTTATTTGGAAATTAGTTTCCAAGACAATTTTTGTAACTCTAAGAGTGAATTAGAGGGAATTTTACGGAACTTTAAAATGTATTATATGTAATAGCTACTAATTTTCAATTTTAACGAAAAAATACTGTAGATTTTCAGTTTATCAAAAAATGGAGCTACTTAATATAATTTTTGTATGTTTCATAAAACAATGTGTTGTGAAGATACAGTATCCCAGCTGTAGAGTTACAAATAAATATTTCGCAAATAGTTTCCAAAGAATTCATTTTAATATATACGTACGAAATATTTTTAATTTTTACGCCCATATCAATGGAACCGCAACGCCATTTAGTCTCTGCGTACTTATATACTCTGCTGTGACGTGACGGAAGGATATCTTAGCATTCATGAGAGCAAAAAAAAAAAAACGCAATAATCTTATTCTGTTTTATGCCTGTCCTGCCAAACTCCTGTGCTACTTAAAGATTGTCTTGCCGAAAAACCTGATATATAAACTTCTCTACTACCAAATGCCTGTTTGGAGAAAGGTCTGTTTGGCCAAACGACTGTACGTGATTTGAGATACACATATCCTCAAAAATCACGACATCCTCCAGATGACGTTCCGGCCAAATATCCAGACTCTTCGCCACAATTCCGAGAAGTTCCGAAGCATGCGTGACTCCACTAAACAACGCAACAGTTCTGAATTAAGTATATATTCTTTTTTAAATATCGATTTATGCAACAGTCACTTAACCTTATAGCCAATTGTAGTGGCATCAGTCAAGTCACCGACTGAGTAACCTCGCCACCCACCTAGGCCACCAAACTATGGTCATAGCTTCGGTGCACTCCTAAGTCCGGATCAATCAGTGAAAGTCAGTTAATAACCTACTGCCAACTGGGAAATCAAGAAAATAAATTGTGGGAAAAGATACTTATGGCAGTGGAGTTATCAACATTCAGTGGAAATCACAAATAAAACGAGTGAAATTCAGCCATCGCATTAATTAGTCATTTGACACTGATATCCAGTCGAGCAATTTCCACTGGTTTTCGCTGGTTTGGTTCAACTATCATTGTTTCAAGTTTAGAGTTTGTATAAAAAAAACATCGTATTCAAAACTTTTCAATGCTCGTTTGTAACGTCTACTTACAAATAGCTTTGAGAAACTTGGGATGAGTTGCCGTTTCCTGTTTCTGTCTATGATGAGGATTTCGTAAAACATGGAAAACGGCAGTATTCGCAATCGTTTTTATAGGGTATGGGAACTCCAGTAGTATGCACAAACTATTTCATGGATGTGTACCCACATTTACATTATAATGTCTTTAAAAATCAAGAATGATAGGTCTACCGCTGAAAATATCGTAGAATTATTTCAGTAATTGGATATCTCTGCACTGTCAACAATTTTTGTATATTTACGGAAACTCTTACGGAGATGTGGTGTTTATTTACGGAAAGGAACTCCGTAATGACGAATAACGGAAATGAGCTCAGTAAATATAAAATACGGAAGTTCTCCGAATTCTTATGGCTTCTATTTTGAGACGCTAATAATGCCGCTGATATGTGAAGCGTATAAAATCACATCTTCACAATACTACTTCGTGTAAAATAGTAGTAGGTGAGTGGCGAACCACTTACTCATGGAGTGCCCATTCGTTGATTCTTATTCAAATTCCGCTACAGGTCAAAACCTTCTGTAAACACAGTGTAACACGCACATAATGTATTTAAACTTCATTTAATTTCTGTGTTATACACAGTGAAATTCATCACTTAAATAATACTCTTTTTCCTACCCCTGTGTTTAAACCTGAAATAAAAAAAACAAACTCGCAAACACTGTGACATGATTATAAACTAAGAGAGGTACATGCATAATCTTACATGAAACCCGTATTTACAACACTACTTCTCGTAAAGGAGTGGTAGTTGAGTGGATAGTGTATTCGGACTGTCAAATCCTTTTTCTGTGTTCAAATTCCGCTACCGGAGAAAACTTGTAAAACTATTTTGTAGTCATTTTTATACACTGTGTAACATTCACATAATGAATTTTAAACTTTTTTTGTTACCACGTTTAATAAAGAGCAGATTAAAAAAACCAACTTTGCAAGTTTATGGACACATTCCGTGAGTTCGCGGAGAGTTATTTGAAATTTATGGGGAGAACGTTATTGACAAAAACGAAAAGTCCTTAATTTCACGCAGATATCTGGATAATTTGTAACCGATACTTTTCGTAACTTTACGGACTTTTTTTAACTGTGTGTTGTAAACGTGATTTCTACTAAGCTACAGTGTACGTAAAAGCCTGGCAGAATGATACCGAGTAGATAAGACTGATTGGAAAATCTTTAGTTATTAATCTGCTGAAATTTCAGTGGCTATCGTTTTAATGATTCAAACACTGGCTCATCCTCATGACCATACCAGATTCCTTACAAGCATGTACAATTTTTGCCATAGTAGAGCTTCTACGGCCGTCATTATGAAATCTGTAGCCGTGTACTGCAGGATTTCATACCATTTTTAGTAATATGACCTGTCCTGTTTTCCGTGGCATGGTTGCAGCCAAGTTTTAGTATTTGACCAATCACGTTGTGGTTTCAGAGCTTGGCCACCACTCGAAAAAAATAAATGATTAATACAAAGGTATGCTCGCATTTAATGTTACGTCCATGGGATTGAAGTGCATTTAAATAGTTTTAAAATACAACAAAATCAATCTATATTGACAATGACTGCATTTAAATTGACATGTCACTCAAAGGCATGTTCAGTACCTAAAGCAAAACCTACTTCATGGAATATTTAACGTTTTTTTAACCCCGCATACATTGTTTTGTTCTTTTATCACAGTGACATTGGCTTATGGCAATGGGTTCAGAATTCCACCAAACTAATTATTTTTTTTTACTTTTGAATGTGAATAATTATTTAATGTAAAAAGTAAGGAAAATAAATGATAATAATACTTGTCTTATATTGGTATATGGATCGAATATAAGCTATGAAAATTAAATAAATATTAAATTAACAAACCAAAAAGAAACAAAAATAAAAAATAAATCAAAATATTTATCGCGAATCTTTTGAATTAATTAATACTTGAAAAATAATAGTGATTTCACATTATAATTTGCATTGGTTGTAAATACAACGTTTCCCATTAAACCTTTATAACTGCCAGTAGTAAGGAATCAATATTAGAATGTTATATTTATTTTTAATTCGAGAGTTATAGTTACCCAGTGTGCCTCATGCTAATATGCCAGCTAGTAACACAACAAGAATTTTTCAACCGGCTCGCATTATAGCTGATATACCGACTCGTGCANTGCTAATATGCCAGCTAGTAACACAACAAGAATTTTTCAACCGGCTCGCATTATAGCTGATATACCGACTCGTGCACTGTCCCTTATAAAAGCTTTTGGAAGAGAAAATACGCCAGTAGGTATCACGTAATTTCTGCAATACAGCATACTTCAAGAAGGCGGTTAAAAGAACACACCGTATGAAATAGGCAATTAGTATTATATNATACAGCATACTTCAAGAAGGCGGTTAAAAGAACACACCGTATGAAATAGGCAATTAGTATTATATTTAACCAGGTATATACGCACAATAACAAGGATACTAGGAAATTAGCGTTACTGTCTACCACCACGCAAGACTTCGCAGTGCGATATACTGTATTCGAGTTAGTGCCATTTGTTTATTGACTTTTGCAACAGTGAGAGTCAAATTTACGTTTTAACTTGCTTAGATGTGATTGGGCTGTTTTGTCATTAGTTCTTTCCATATGGTATAAGTCCGTCCAGGGCACTGCAATATCAGGGACAGCCGCATAAGGAAACGGGAAGGGGGGGGGGCACTTGATACCCCAATAGTTTGAGAACAAACAAAAAAAAATCGCACATGCTTTTCACTTTTGCGCTTTTGCCTCAACAATGTTCCCGGGAAAATCGGAGAGAACAGAAAATTACAGTGTCGTCTTCTCGCAGTATTCACGTCACTTGAATTTCTGCACCAAATATTTGTATCTACAAGGTAAAATAAATTGTAACACATCTTCCTTTGTGACTAAAAGTGTAGAGTGTAGCTTACGAAATGATACTGCAGCAGGTACATCAAAAACACATCAAAGTTACAATGACCTCAGCTTTCAGCCTTTTATAATATGATTTGCAAGTCCGTGATTATAGTACTTGTAAACTCACCACTCGCCACAGACTAGACAGTTACATTCCACAACAATTAAACTTAAACATGCTTTTGCTAGTTCCCTCTAGCACACCTAGATCCATGTAGGTAGCGCCCTCTAACACAGATAACGTGGACTTTGTCATCCCATTCGTTAGAAAGCAGCACAGTAGGTAATTTCACTCTTCAGTTGAGTCCGTGTGTGTGAAGTGATGAGAGGTTTTGTGCCGGAGTTGTCTCAAATTACTTGTCTCTGTTTGAATTCGGATGGTAAGTAACAAGAATTAATTATTTTTTTATAAGCATACTCTGTATTGTATTTTTATTAAGTGCAGATTGCACAGAAATTCCTTGTTGTCGGTATTAAATATGTTTTGTTGGGTAATTGATGTTTAATATTTTGTCAATATAAACAGCAATTGTTTGTCTGAAACACTTAATGGTTGCCTGAAAGAAATGTATTAATTTCACACAACAAATAAATTTGTTGGCCTGGTTTATTTCATCAAAACACGGCTTTGTTTACATACACAGTGATTTTGTTATTTTTAACATAACAAAGTATTTATTTCGAACTATTTAAAAAACAATTTGGATTTATTAAATCACCTGAGTACCACATTGAGTAAAAATAAAGTTGGCTCGTCCAGTGTAGATGTAGTTTGCAAATAATTNTATTAAATCACCTGAGTACCACATTGAGTAAAAATAAAGTTGGCTCGTCCAGTGTAGATGTAGTTTGCAAATAATTCAACCTAGTCAAGAAATGTCTCATGACAGAACTGCAGTGAAATGGAAATTATGAAGAACATGTTCATTGAAGAAAGAGTGGTTGCATGTGTAGAAAATAATGTGAAAAATATTTTCCTGTGATTTTCGAGCTTCTTCGTTTGTATCTTACCATACCTATGTACTCAACTTCTTGTGAACGATCGTTTTGATGTCTGCGACGGTTGAAAACATATTGGAGGAATTCTTCAGGGCAAGAAAGGCACTCCTCTTTGCCTCTTTTAGCCATTGAGCAAGATACAAACATTGACATATAGAATGCGATAACTTCTTTTCATTCAAATCGGAACCGAAGATTACATTTTCAGTGAAAGAGAAAAACTAAACTGAAATTGTGTGATGATCACAGAAAAATAACTACATTTGTTATTACTTATTGAATAAAAATTACAATATTACTATTTTTTCTGGATGTTTAGAAGTTTATCAATGTATTAAAATGGTGCAGCCTGTTACAAATGCTTGACACTTAAAATAAGTCTCAAAGTTCCCATTTCCTGTTCTTCCATTTTTAAAATCAACGCACAGATCTTAATATCAATTGAAGTAAGTAAACTAAAAGTAATAAAACTAGAACAAATTCTAATTTTACTACCTTCCGGTTAAGTATAAAAATCATTAAGATAAAAAACTTACCCATTTGTGCTACGGCAGTTTTNCCCAAATGCTGAAATCCCGCATATGGGGTTACGGTATGTAAGGTTCCGAATATTCGGCAGTTGGTCAGTGCGTATGAAAACTGGTTGTAGTTTATTCTATTTTCAAATAAAATAGCTAATTGTGCGTGTCTCTGACAATAACTGGCAAAATTAAAAATGTGGGTTTGAACAAGTTTAAATAAGTGTCCAACATAGAGTATTTGTTGCATAGAAAACAGGCGTATGATTCAAACTGCGTCCAATAATAAGAAACCATTTATTGTAGGCCATCCCAAACGTGCTGAGATTGTTACTGGCTCTCATATAGAGATACTGCCATCAATTTAAAGTACAACAGATCCTGTTCATTAGTTCCGAGTTGTGAGTATTTTATCAGTAAAATTATAGTTCCATACATAAAATCATTTCGTAGAAGAAACTGGAACTATAAACGAATATTCTACTTCAGCATACTCAGGTGATTACCCCAAAATACGGAAAATATCCTAAAATTTTCGTGACCGGTTCCTTTACTACGTATTGTGAAAAGTTGAGCTGCACGTACGGTTTGTAATTGGAACTTTGCATTCACTTTATGTCTAGTTAGATTTGTTACCTGCCGTCCCTGCGGTGATAAATTTTGTTGTCATCTAGAACTGTCGCCACATTTAGCAGAGTAGCTGATCTACCATCGTGAGTTGTCGCACGGTGTAGTCCTCGCGGCCACTAGTCGATGAAACCGCACCAGCTGCCCTCACCTCCGCGACTGTTTATTCTTGTTGCGTGCGGGAGAATCGGAAGCGAGAAGGGGCGAAGAAAGAAAAACAAGAGTCCGAGACATGACGTTATAGAGAGGGAAGCACTGATTTCATGATGGGCGGGAAGAAAGCGACCAAGCGAGTTGACATGTCATTTTAGAGAAATATATTGAATATGTACATGTTTTCCCGAGGCAGAAGACATGCCTGGTAATCAGTAAGTAGCATGAATACGTGCACTGAAGAGGAAACGTGTGCAGAGTTGCATAGTGTTGTAGTGTTTGCTCATCCCTCTCAGTCACCGTTTCCCCTTAAGTGAACACATTGCACATTNCAGAGTTGCATAGTGTTGTAGTGTTTGCTCATCCCTCTCAGTCACCGTTTCCCCTTAAGTGAACACATTGCACATGAATTATACTTATAAACGGTACTGTACACAGTACTAACCTGATTTCTGGAATGTCCTACACCTCTCTGAAATGAATGGTTAATGCCAAAATCATCGAGAATGAGCACGTTATACAGGATTATTATAAAAGAATACCCCATCTTTGAAGGTCTATAATATCAAAACCAAACACCCTACAACCTTGATTTACCAATCAAATGAACCGTGGAACGGTGAAGTTTGTTTACCATATCTTCATAAATGTTCAATGTAACCACCACGAGCTGCCCGAACAACATATACGCGATAATCAAACTCGTTCCACACTCTTGTCAGTATGTCCGGTGTTACGGTTTGGATGGCGTCCGTAACTCTCGTTTTGAGGTCGTCAATGTTAGCCGGCAATGGTGGGTGAAACACTTGATCCTTTATGTACCTCCATAGAAAAAAATCGCACGGGGTACGATCCAGGCTTCTTGGGGGCCAGTGATGAAGAGCCTGGTCACCAGCTGCTCCTTGACAAATCCAGCGTTGCGGCAACGTCTCGTTCAGGTATCCACGAACAGCTAGGTGCCAATGGTGTGTCCCACCATAAAGGAAACATCAGGCCGTCCCCTTCACATTGACATGTCAAATGCGAGCTCGCTACCCCCTCACCACTTCAAACCGAGAGTTACGGACGCCATCCAAACCGTAACACCGGACATGCTGACAAGAGCGTGGAACGAGTTTGATTATCGCGTAGATGTTGTTCGGACCGCTCATGGTGGTCACATTGAACATNCATCCAAACCGTAACACCGGACATGCTGACAAGAGCGTGGAACGAGTTTGATTATCGCGTAGATGTTGTTCGGACCACTCATGGTGGTCACATTGAACATTTATGAATGTATGGTAAATAAACTTCGCGGTTCCACGGTTCATTTGATTGGTCAATCAAGGTTGTAGGTTGTTTAGTTTTGATATGATAGACCTTTAAAGTTGGGGTATTCTTTTATACTCATCCTGTATGATGGTTGTAACGAGAATTCTCAACACAGGTACAGCGTGCACCAAAATATTACGTGATTAAAACACTTGAGTTTAGAAATTAATGTGTGACCTAATGGATTTAACCCATCTTCCACGGTACCAATATTGTTTTTTTTTTTTTGCAAGCTCCGGTCAAGCTTCTACGAGATCTGATACCCGAGTCTGCATGCAAGCCGGCACGGAGGTTTGTATGGAATAGCTTACCTGTCACACGGCACGCGCTGCCACGCTAGTGTGCGCACGTGCATTTGTTTTGATTTGATTTTTGTAAACGAACTTACGGGAAGGATTTTAATCCGATGTTCTGCAACATCCGTTAACTCATGTTTTTCACGAAAAAATTTCAGAACTACTTGTACTCCAAAAAAACTAAGAGTTGAGATCCACTTTCGTGATTGGATGATTCTGTCAAGCATTGCATTTGCCTGCCCGCGGATCGCGGACACTCAGTGTCGAAGTTACCTAATTCTGATTGGTCTTATCAAATAAGTAACTATCTCACGACAAAGACATTTGGCCAGTGACTAAAGGAAAACTGCACATGTTCCATAAAACGTAGAAGTCAAACCTTTGCGTAAATCCTTTCACAAAAAACAGGCAGCCCTACATGAAGCCCAATTGTTTTGTTGTGAAAAGTAGAACCATTTTGTGTTAAATAAACACGTGTGTTAAATGTATTTTCCACAAAACACTCTCATAGCGTCAATATACAGCATTTTCGCTGGTTTTTATTTACTATTTGTTATTGCTTAAAGGCCTTATCAGTGTTTCTCAAAACGAAATAAGTTAAAAGTGCGCCCTACGACCACGCTTCCTCGGAATGGCTACAATATAGGTACATTTTGTATTACATATACCTGAGATAATGCAAATGGAGCCTAATCAGTTACAACCAGTGAAAATGTCTTCACTTGAAATTAGTTAAAACATACTGGTTATTAGGAGTGGCTGAAGTTCACTGACTTAAATTAGCTTAGTGGAGTTGTAAAATTCGTGCGCATTCAGCGCAATAATATTTTGCACAAAAACTATTACCTACTAAATATTACCAACTTACCTATTTTCTCACTGTTTTTATTCAAATTAATTATAAATAAATTTAGTAACAGTTTAATTTAATAAAAAATTGGGTGTTTTCATGTTAACACAAGTATGAAACGCTTGTGATATATGATATATTTTGGAAGCATCCAATCACGTCATACATGTGGTGATTTTTCAAAGGTTTGATACGAAAAGTGTGAAGAAACCGCGAATACACTATACATATTTGCTACCCATGGGTGAATTATGTTTACATGGCGAAACGATTGCTGTTCGTTTGGCATCGCCCTTTGTTACGCAGCGTTAAGTTGGTAATCACAGCAATGAGTGGATTGGTCGCCTTGCGAACGCGCGAGGTACTGTACAGCCACTTCAAAAAAAAATTGTACCGCCGGGATTTCCGAGTTGCTAGGTTGCTCGCAGTTCAGGTGAAAGTATGGTATCAAAATACACGCTGTCTGTACTACAGAATACCACGCCAGACTTACACAAGTCTTTTTATAATGCGCCTATATTGAACATCCTTCATATGCAACCAATTGCAGATGGTGCAATTTTTTTTTTAAGTTGTATGCATGTTTTGGCCCTTGTTACAATCCCACCCACCTCCAAAATGATTTACAGAATATAAAATTAAATTATTGTGTACAAAATATAAGTGTTAATCTCACGTACGACGTATCTTCAAACACAACAGTGTATACAACACCGTGATACTTATTCCCGGTTCATTCGACTAATTGGGCAGTCTGTAACAACCTCTTAACTGACTTTCAGGGACTAGTATTTCACTGACTTATCTATCTCATACGGGTTTCGAGTGCAAAAAAACCTTCTAATTAACTCTTTCAGACCTACTTTAATTTACGGTTTCAGGTGTTTCAAATAAAATAGCTATGATGCGTGCTGTATTTAGATCGACGCAACACTTGTTTCGTTGTCACAGCCAATGAGCTGCAGCTATACGTTCGGCTACATTTATTTGAAACAATTATTACCTAGATCAGTAAGACTGTTTGCGGATAATTTACCCACAGGTAAGATCATTGAGCTTCGCAGTGTGCAGTAGAGACCAAAAATTATCCACACGTGCGTAATATACACAATTGCGTACACTGTGTCTGAATGGATGAATGAAAATTACACGCGACCTGCTACCCAAAGTCCATAAAAAAGACTAGCAGTCGACTAAATATACCGTAGAACCAACCTTAGCAGCGCCCTATGCAAGCGTGCATTGTCTCTTCCTAGAAAACTTCTGTCTGAGAACATGGGCTTTAGATTTTTTTTACATTAGTTCCCCAGCGGAAGTGAAGCATCAGTTAGTAAAGCAGCTAACATCACACTGTGGCTGGAATAATGATGCACCTTTTCAAGTGGTGATCTCTTGGAGAGAAGTTTACCAAACGTGTGAAGTGTCAAATGCTCTTATCACCTCTTGTGTCCGAGAAAGTTGACGAACGTGGAAACGGCAAGATCAGGTGATGAGTCAAAAGAGAACACAGTGATTTATTTTGGGAAACGCTGACTGCTTGTGAGTTTTGCAGCATATTATATCCATGTCTGACATTTTTCTTCTGTGCGTGAAAATGTTCCCAAATGTCGATGCACCAGAGGTAAAACTGGTACTGGAATTCTAAATGTTGGTATTATGTCAGAAAACCATTTAGACATTTCAGTAAAACATACAGTCATAAAGGAAGCAAGACGCTGCACATTTTTTTTTTTTGGAAAATATGTTGGTAGAAAGGTTTTTTTTTATTTAACACTGTCTCTAAACATATGTAATTGTCAAAAGAGAGTGGAAACGCTCTTAATATGCTAAAAGGCGCATAATAATTCAGTCATTGTTAGCCAACACCACCTATAATGAGAAAAAATGCCACTATTTTAGGTAAAAAGAAATCAGTTATTAATTAAGGTTTTCCAAACTTATAATTTAATATCAACGCACAATGATAAAAATGTTGTTTCCCGTATAAATAAAAATTTTGCCATTCTTAACTATTTTAATACACCTGTAAAATGACGTAGCAAAAACGTGAACAGTTTGTTGTAGTTTTTCTCGCTTCTTAAAGAACCGCCTGCATTGCCTTAAAAATATTACAAATAGCTTGATAGGACATATTATTTTCTGGAAATTGTCGTTTCAACTACTATTATATTTCTTCACACAAAAATTCTGAAATGTGAAAAGTGATCCAAATCAGCAAAATTATACGACAAGCAGAAAATATGCTACCCTGAAATAACTTTTTTTAGTTCCAGAATGTTTTTTTATTTAACTCTTACTCACTGCTAATTCAAAATGAATTTCTCTCAACGAACACTAATTCCCAGTGCATTCGAATTGTTCGCAAAAGTACGTAGCAATCAGTTAACTTACTTTTCAGCGGGTAGCGTTTCAATGAATATAATAAACATTTTCTGTCTGTAGGTTTCGAATATTTCTTACGATGGCCGAGGTTATCAATAACTTTCCGAACGTGAATTCCTTCACTTCTGGTACGAAAAAAAATAACAGCCAATAAACAGGGACGCCTTNATCAATAACTTTCCGAACGTGAATTCCTTCACTTCTGGTACGAAAAAAAATAACAGCCAATAAACAGGGACGCCTTATTTTCGCGAGAAGACATACGCACAAGTTAGACTTCAATAACCTACTTGCAGACTTTAAGATGCATCTTGGTTATTGACCGCGTCACTTAGTGGAAACGAAGATTCTTTATTAACTGGACCCATCAGATCTGCACATCTCTGATTTGCGGCAGGCATCTAAGAAAGGTAGAAATTAAAAAAGTAATGATATAAGAAAAGTGGATTTGAGTTTAAATGTTTTGAAATACAGGTAGTCACGAAAATCACATGCCCCTGCCGATAGATAAACTCTTGTATTCGAATATATAAAGGAAATTGAAATCCAACCTGTTGACTGGTTATAAAGCTAAGTGATATGTTTTCTAAGGACAAATAATTCTTACGTGACAGGTGTGTATCATAGTTCGGCGACTATAACTGACTGGACCTCAGTTTTTCCGCTACGCCTTGCACGACTATGAACCGGTAACATTTATTAGTTGGGTCTCTTAAATCCTTTCTCCCAAGTAGAACAGCATACTGTGTTGTGACTGTGGCAAAAAAGAGCCAANATTAGTTGGGTCTCTTAAATCCTTTCTCCCAAGTAGAACAGCATACTGTGTTGTGACTGTGGCAAAAAAGAGCCAATGGAAAAATGAGTTCTGCTCGAGTACGTAGAGTAATAAGAGTACTTCGGCTCTCAAGACCTCGATGTTAAGAGCCGCCCACATGATGCCTCTTGATTGTTTGCATTGAATTGGGAAGAGCTTATTAACGTCACCCGGTGTTATGCCTGAAGGTTTATCAGGGGACGGCTTACAAACTAACTTATTACCTAACTTAAACTTAACACCCATGCCTTATCTAGGATTCGANGTTTATCAGGGGACGGCTTACAAACTAACTTATTACCTAACTTAAACTTAACACCCATGCCTTATCTAGGATTCGAACCCAGAACCTCTCGCACCCCAAACGACTGCAACACGGGAGGTCGGCTTGACTGCTTGCAATTGGCCACATCTGGGCCACTTTTCACATAACTTATATGTAGCAAAAAGAGAATCTGTTGTATGTTTATTTGATATATTTATCAAAATACAAGAAAAATGTTGATGCTTTGTACTTGTTCTGCAGGTTAATCCAGCCCCCCTTTCCCCAGAAGTTGTATGTATTCTACCGCCACACCGTGTTCACTACACTTCGACCCCAGCGACACTGCATTAAGACCTCTTCTGTTAAGCGCCGTCTAAATTTTACAACAAAAACATTAAACTGTATGTACATATGGACTGGCATTTTTTAGGCTGAATTCATAACGACCAGCGATATAAATTTTGTAACGCAAACTATATTCATATTGTTTCGCACAAGGCACTTCTTCGCCTCTACTTTAATTCCTTCTAGCCTACTGTACTTGATTTCTGAGGGGACCATGAAGTGTGTCCGTCATTACAACAATTTTAACTCGTGAAATAACCTGCCGAAATTTACCGCAATATTTTATAAAAATTCCCTACATGAAAACTACGAAAACACCACAGTCAGTGCTTGAGACATTTCTTCGACAATTCATATGGAAATTCCTAAGCCAATAGGAGGACATACGCAAAAAATTTAAACAATTCTGCCTCAGTTTTGGCATACACTACGCACAGGATATCTGTAGGTTTGGCGACCCTCCGAACCGTCTTTGAACAAGGGCAACGACAGGCAGTAAGCAACTGGTGAGCTGGATTATACATGTCTTGTAACTCTTGTATACTACTGTACATACCTTTTAGTCNTCTTGTATACTACTGTACATACCTTTTAGTCTCCCTCGAACGTCTTTTTCTTTTCGCCTTTCGTAGCTTGCGAAGTGACCCAAGTTTTCAAATCCGCGCGCTGTGTAAGTGTTTACACTGCGGAACGTTCGCGGTAAATTGAGCAATTTGAAACACCTGCTTAAGAAATATTTGTGTGGACATTGCTGATTCTTCCACGACATGTACGATTTAAATTCTCATGGGCGTGGTCACTTTATTCGTGCATCAGTCAAGTGAAACTCTGAAGTTATCAGGAAAGTAAATATCTTACAAATTTTGCTCATTTTTACACTTATGTGCATTATAAAAATAAAAGGTGCAATAAATCTAGCTAACACTTTTAATTCAACGTTGAGGCATGTAGGAACTACTTTCTCTTCGTCGTCGCTAACCTCACTGGATGCATGCCATTCAGTGTACCCGTTAAAATATACGCAGGTATAGGCTGTTCACGGTAAAGTGAGCACTTTTGAGGCCCTGGTTACGTTTTCCTTCAGGCCCTTTTTTACTATTTAACCACGTTTTTTAAATAAATATTGCCATATAAGCAATAAACAAAGTGTGTATATTCCACCGCACCTGGAAGTTAACGTCTAGGACTAAAATAAAATATTTGTATTGACTATTAGTCCAAATGAGAAGGCCTTCAAAAGGGCTTATTTTACCGTGAACAGACTATAGGAGCAGTGACACTTTGTAGAGGTTGATTTTGAAAGTTCTCACTTGAATGTGAACAGCCCTTATCAGTAAGAAGGCGTGGGCTGGTTGGTGCCGGATTCGGGAGTACCTATCTATGCCTGCTGGCTGACGTCGCAGGTCGGAGAGCGCTTTTGATCTTCACGCGGGGATGTCCCTGCGTGCCTCCGTCGTACGCCACCCTTTGAGTACTCCCTCCCACCATTCCACCCCCCTTGACGTCGTGACTCTGAAACTGCGACACGCAACAGTGCGTGCGGGCAAGACGAGTAGTGTCTGCAGAACCCTTCCTTAGCCAACTGGTTTTAACCCCTCTCTCCCCTCAGATTAAATTAAATACTCTCTCACTTCAAACGGGGGAAGCAAACCGTAGACAAGAGCTAAAGCGCGACCTTCCGAAAACACGTGGTTGCAGGCTCGAGACGCTGGTGAATTCCAACTGTGTGTGTGGGTGTGCGTGCCGTTCCTTCAAACATGTTACGTTAGTTTGAATGCAGTCACCCTGTCATCTTCCCCGTGTAGAACCTAAGTACAGTGCAGTGGAGAGAGCCGATGAGGGTGAAGCGAGGTGAGTATGGAGTAGCGCCGGAATGAAGGGGTGAGTGAAACGGGAGATCCTAGGGAAAACCCGCTGACCAGCGGCGACATGCGAAAATCCGGGAGTGACCCCACCGGGAATCGAACCCAGCTCGCCTAGGAGGGAGGCGAGTAGTCTTACCACTACACTACCAGACTTCCCTATAGATAGGGACAGTGACTTTTTGCGTAAAAATCGGAGCACACAGTAGACTTCAATACTGTATATACACCTCAGCAGTTGTTATACCTCCATTGGCTGCTGGTGCCGTGTCCGTCTTAGACCAAGCCACTCAGGACTAAGTAACTCCGACACTGAACCTTTGTGATTCGTATGCAAATGGTTAACACGGGCCAGAACATATTTTCGCCAATCAAAGAAGCTGGACGACCCTACAGTGCTTTGGACTTTATCTTGTCTCGAAATCTTTTCGCTAAATATCACTGCCCCTACCTATAGAACATGAGGTGTTAAAAGTTATTCCAATAAAATTTATGTAATTGTAATCAAAATATGTTGGGGGAGGGGGATACATTTTGTATAGGAACAAAATAAATGAAAAAAAGGCATTCCCAAACGTTTTCAGATGCTATAACTGGTTCACGGGGGTAAAGGTTAGTAGTTTCGGAAGTCTATCCTAATGTCTTTTCTTAGTCCGTTGTGCATCTTCACGCTGCATGTACATAAGGGTCTCTACGCGGTTACCACTTGTTATAACACGCCCTTCAGACCTACAGTACGTTTCGGAGAATCACCTACTGTCGCAAACATGCGTAGCTGCTCTCGAACTTGGCATGTACTGTAAATACGCTCCTGCGTAATCTGTGCGTTGCTAGTGGTTGTGGCTTAAAAACAAGGTGTTCAAGTGTCCTCTAAGCAAAAAATTATAAGGATTAATTTCAGATGGTCGGAGGGGAGACGCATGAAAGTTGCAACAAGCGATGGAGATTACGGAAACACTTGTGTTTGCGGATAATATAAGTCGTGGGCTGAGCTAGTCACGAATGTGCAGTACTACCTAATGTGAAGACATTAGAATTTTAAAACAATAATTTCCTGTCACATAGTTGCTGTACCAACAGAAAGTTCAAATGATACAATCCGTAAACTTTTAAAGGAAGACGCATTCAAACTTTTCAACTTACATACTTAGTGGAGTACGCCACAAAATAAAATACAAAAATAAAAGAAAACTACTTTTGGAAATAAAGCTTCCCACATTGTGTAGTTTAAGTTCTGCACATGCAGCATTGTAGAACCAGATAACCATTAATTTTATTAGATCCACATACCTGTTCACATTCCTCTTTTCTGTGCGTGGTAATAGTAATTACCGTTACTTTTTGAAGGAAATATTGAGTTATCAGAATACCTTCTCCTCCGTGTTTCTGCACGGATGTTCATAAAGGTAGCTTTGTGTGTCCCATCTACACTGAAGAGCCAAAGAAACTGGTACACCTGCCTAATATCGTGTAGGGCCCCCGCGAGATGACGTGGCATGGACTCGACTAATGTCTGAAGGAATGCAGGAGGCAATTCACATCATGAATCCTGCAGAGCAGTCCACAAATCCATAGGAGTGCGAGACGATGGAGATCTCTCATGAACAGCACGTTGCAAGGCATCCCAGCTATGCTCAATAATGTTCATGTCTGGTGATTCAGGTGGCCAATGGAAGTGTCTAAAGTCAGAAGAGTGTTCCTGGAGCCACTCGGTAGCAACTCTCGATGTGTGGGGTGTAGCATTGTCCTGCTGGAATTGTCCACGTCCGTCGGAATTCACAATGGACATGAATGGGTGCAGGTTATCTAACAGGATGCTTACGTATATGTCACCTGTCAGAGTCATATCTAGACGCATCAGGAGTCCCATTTCACGCCAACTGCACACGCCCCATACCCTGACAGAGCCTCCACCAGCTTGAACAGTCCCCTGTTGACATATAGGGTTCATGGATTCATGAGGATGTCTGCATACCCGTACACGTCCATCCACCCGATACAATTGGAAACGAAACTCGTCAGACCACGCAACGTGTTTCCAGTCACCAATAGTCCGATGGCGGTGTTGGCGGGCCCAGGCGAGGCGTAAATCTTTGTGNATACCATGACAGAGCCTCCACCAGCTTGAACAGTCCCCTGTTGACATATAGGGTTCATGGATTCATGAGGATGTCTCCATACCCGTACACGTCCATCCACCCGATACAATTGGAAACGAAACTCGTCAGACCACGCAACGTGTTTCCAGTCACCAATAGTCCGATGGCGGTGTTGGCGGGCCCAGGCGAGGCGTAAATCTTTGTGTCGTGCAGTTAACAACGGTATACTAGTGGGCCTTTGGCTCCGATAGCCCATATCAATGATGGTCCGTTGAATAGTTCGCACGCTGGCACTTGTTGATGCCCCAGCATTGAAATCTGCGCCAATTTGAGAAAGGGTTGCACGTCCGTCACGTTTAATAATTCTCCTCAGTTGTCGTTTGTCCCGTTCGTTAACGATATTTTTCCGGCCGCAGCGATGTCGAAGATTTGATGTTTTACCGGATTCCCGATATTCACGGTACACTCGTGAAATGGTCGTACGCGAAAATCCAAATTTTATCGCTACCTCGGAGATGCTATGTCCCATCTCTCGTGCGCCAACTATAACACTACGTTCAAACTCACTTAAATCTTGATAACCTTTCATTGTAGCAGCAGTAACAGATCTAGCAACTTTGCCACACCCTTTTTGTCTTATATAAGCACTGCTGACCGCATCGCGTTACTCTGATTGGTTCCATACCACTGTTATTTGCATACGCACACCTATACCAGTTTTTTTGGCTCTCCAGTGTAAAATCTTTAGTGCCCGTGCACTGAATTTCACCAAACTCTCGATTCACTTGATAGANTTTTTTTGGCTCTCCAGTGTAAAATCTTTAGTGCCCGTGCACTGAATTTCACCAAACTCTCGATTCACTTGATAGAATTTAGTAGGAACACCATAATTTAACATTTTTCGGCCATGCCGGATACTTATTTTCGAAATTATGGTCATTTAAGTTTTTGCAATTTAAGTCCTGACTAAGGTACTGTTCATCTGCTTACAACCAAAATTAGCCAGCCTTAAATTCCGAAACATATTGCCACTGGTACGTCATTTTGGAAGATCGCATCACCTGAATTAATAAAGTTATTTACTTTTTATATCGGAACTACTTACTCTGTCCCCGTCAATTTTTGCAATAAGTATATATAACTACCGTAGGCCACATAAAATTTACCCTACATGACTTCAAACGATTAGTCACTTGTATTTCAAAATTGTAGACCTGTAAATATTTTAGGACAGTATATCATAACTTCGGAAACTTTATATCTGTTTCAACCAAACTCCGTACGCTGAGAGTAGGGAACTGTCACTTTTGCCCATATTTTGTAAAACATAGCGTCAACTGGCATAATAGAGCNTCCGTACGCTGAGAGTAGGGAACTGTCACTTTTGCCCATATTTTGTAAAACATAGCGTCAACTGGCATAATAGAGCTTTTACATCATATATTGGCAACTACTCTGCCGCGATCACCGCTAAATCTGGCATACAACTGAAATAAGCCACCTAAAGCCAATAAGCCACCTAAGTTGCGGCAGATAATTATTTGCATATTGTTAACATTTTAAATATTTAGGTGTGTGTAACACAACAACCAAACAATTTCATCCGTTTCAAACCAACTTGGCATAGACTTTAATTACAGTACATATTTAGAGGACTGAAAGAAAAAAAATCCACATAATATACCGTGAGCGATTACACCGATTCCCATTAAATTTGAGGTATAATTTTTGCTATTTCAGGTTACGTTAACTTATCATTTTTGGATGCACAGACGCCTGTATTCAGTCTGTCGGTATCATAAGTGTTTTGGTTGGTATACAGTACTGACGGAAGATTATATATCTTTTAACCATACTTGCTACGTCGGCAGTAGTAACTGCACTTATCAGATAACATATTGGTAGTTTTTCTTATGATATATAGGAAATTGCGCCTCCTGAAATATTAAGGGACTATCAATGTTAAGCCAAAAAAAAAGGCATTCAAGTTCAAATAGTTCATTGACAGCACACGTGAACTAAAAAGATTACATGGATAAGGTAGTGTTTTCCAAAGAATGTTCTCCTGATATAAACTGATATAAGCTTTGGCTCCAAAAACATTAAACCGATTTTAACCTATCATGATATCTGTACTCTCTTTATAACCTGCAACAAAATAGTATATCTGAATAACCATTTCCCACCATATCTGGCATGCAAGTAGTAGGCCTAATGTGAAAGGTCTACAGCTAAAGCTTATTTTTCATAATGGCGATTTTATTCTGCAAGTGTTGTGCGTAAAAACTGTGGAGCCATTTGACGTGTTTAAGNAGATTACATGGATAAGGTAGTGTTTTCCAAAGAATGTTCTCCTGATATAAACTGATATAAGCTTTGGCTCCAAAAGCATTAAACCGATTTTAACCTATCATGATATCTGTACTCTCTTTATAACCTGCAACAAAATAGTATATCTGAATAACCATTTCCCACCACATCTGGCATACAAGTAGTAGGCCTAATGTGAAAGGTCTACAGCTAATGCTTATTTTTCATAATGGCGATTTTATTCTGCAAGTGTTGTGCGTAAAAACTGTGGAGCCATTTGACGTGTTTAAGNGCTTATTTTTCATAATGGCGATTTTATTCTGCAAGTGTTGTGCGTAAAAACTGTGGAGCCATTTGACGTGTTTAAGCCAAGTTCGGTGTGCTGAGTATTCACAGTACACTCTAAATCCGCTCAGCAATTTATCATTGTTATTTCATGTAGCACCATAAGAAATGTGGTTACACATCAGTAGCCACTCAAACGATCACATTAAAAAATAGCATTCTACGGAATTTATTCTCAAAACGTAAGTTTCTGTTTTCCAAGCTTATGAGAAACTCATGAATAAAACTGGAATACCGTAGTATAGCGGGAAAGAGACTAAATAGTTATATTGCTGGCTTCTTGTTTTTTACCCCCTTTAAATACAGTAAACATGCTCTGCAAAATCAGCGGGTGTCAAAGGTTGAATAATTACCGCAAGAGTCTCTGAGAGGGATTACGAGCATATGAAAGAAAGCTACCAAAAAGTTTTAAATTCCGAGATCTTCGCTAAGAGATAAAAAGAAAAGCAACTAGTCAAGAACGTGGCCATTCATCTCTCCGTAGAAATCCGGTTTTCAACATCAAGCAAGGGAAAGAACTCAGTGAGCAGGTAATTAAATTGTCTTACCTGTTTAACGGCTCGACACCTCTTCAGCTAATAAGTTACGGAAGTAAATGAGCATTAAAAAAAAAAAGGTAATGCGGATTATAGAAAAAAAATTACTGAAAGATTTGAATTATACGCTACAACTAAATAAATGTTACCGATTAAAAACGGTCAACATGTCAAGGAATACACTTCTCAAATACAATATTTGTAAATATGTTGTAGTGAGTGAGGGAAGAGATTTTGGTGGTTCTTAACATCTAGGTCCTGAGAGCCGATGAGTGTGAAGCGACGTGAGCATGGAGTGGTGCCGGAATGCAAGGGCTGGGAAAACGGGAGATCCCCGAGAAAACTCGCGGAGTAGTGGCATCGCCCAACACGATACCGACATGAGAAACTCCGGGAGTAACCCCACTGAGAATCGAACCCGGTTCGCCTTGGTGGGAGGCAAGAAGTTTAACCACTACACCACCGTGAACCCTAAATGTTATGGAGAAAATGTCACTTTTGGTATCGATATTGTGTCATGGCATAAGTCAGGTACAGATTTCAGTCACCCCGTGACGGATTCAAATGCGCTAAAACGTCATTTTTAATAAGCANATGGCGTAAGTCAGGTACAGATTTCAGTCACCCCGTGACGGATTCAAATGCGCTAAAACGTCATTTTTAATAAGCTACGAGTTCATTTTTTTTTTGTGGCTAAATGCACCCAGAGTGTAAACGCAATAATTTCAAATTACTCTTCAGAAAAGTAATTTTGTTTTATACGTTGGATGACGTCAATTATTTATCAGGAACATATATTATAACTTCTAGCAGTTTTTATTTCGTTAATCGTCTCCGTGAGAGTACATTTTCTTATATTAACTGGCCAGTGGAATTTATATTATTGTTAAATTAAACGATAACGATTAACCTGCAGACAAATANTAAATTAAACGATAACGATTAACCTGCAGACAAATATGCCGTAATTAATATGCGTCAATAAAATATGCAGCAAGAAAAATCTAGTGTTTTGATAAAATTCTTTGCAAAAAGCAAGTATAACCCTCGTAAGTAGTTATGCAGGAAATATAATAATTTTCCTTGGCTATATTTTGCACTAATTATCTTTGTCAAACGGGAGATGAGAAGCAGTTGCCTCCTCATTAGGTATATAACGTTTCTGTGGTCACTTTACTTAATAATTCTTTTTTTTTCTTTTAGATATATATGTCTTACGGCTGACTTCTTTTCGAAACTTTGTTTCTATATTCTGTCCACGGTGTAAAATTCATCCCAACACATGTAAAAATATCATTATCTAGGACCTNGAAACTTTGTTTCTATATTCTGTCCACGGTGTAAAATTCATCCCAACACATGTAAAAATATCATTATCTAGGACCTAAACATTGTTCTTTTGTGTGTCCATCAGTAAAAAGCTGATATTTTTAGGAACGCAAATACGTCCTTTAGATAAACTATTAATGCAGATATACGCCACTGCGTATTATGTGGTCTCATAAAACCCATAGTATGGCATAAAAACACTCAAAACGTGTAAAGTGTAACCATTGTCAAATATATTTGAAGCATAAAAATAGTGCCCCACGGAATAAAAATGCATTTATTTTTCAATTAAATATGTCAAAAACAGCAGGACGAGTTACTCAACGAACGGGCAAAGAAGAAAGTTTATAGGATGTTTAAAAAAAGAATCGACAACTACAAATGTAATATAGGACAACGGATTGGGCATTTTTACGAGAGGGAACACATGCTTGGAAATGCATGGCTTGTCCGCTGTGGGTTGACAAAGTTGGGTACCTTACGACTAGTTTATTTGGAGTACTATAAAATATATGGTCAACGAGACTACAGTAACATCTGAGGAATATCTTATCTCGCGGATTTACGCCGCGACCGAAATACTCTGCACAAAACCAGGCGCATTTCACCATAGACTAAAAATGTATTCTGATATCGCTGTCTGCGTACAATCAGTCGCCGTGTCCCAATATTGAGCTACTTCTCTGTCAAAACGACTGGCAAAAACGGCGTGGATTGGATTTGAGGTTAGAACACTGTTTAGTAAACAAGTACTTTGATATGTTTTTACACTTGCTCTAACCAATTAATGCAGTTTGATTAAATTAAAATTGGTAAAAGTATTTTATTAATATAACAGTGCTTGTCATTTAAAAAATTAAGTTATAAACAAAGACGTTTATCATTGTTGATCATGTGACTTTGACAGTTGTGTTTCTTTGGGGTAGGTCAATGTTGGGTACATGCGCAGAAGACGCATAACCGGTCTACGTCATCTCGAGTTTATGCATTTGACCGTGTGTGACGATCTTNTGGGTACATGCGCAGAAGACGCATAACCGGTCTACGTCATCTCGAGTTTATGCATTTGACCGTGTGTGACGATCTCTGCACCCCCGATACACGTATTTTAACGAAGTTGAAGAGGTCGACAATTCGAACATATTTTGTAATTCGCAATGTTATGCTCTTGTTCGGTTGGTGGAGATATCATTTTGATTAAATATGTAGTTAACAGCACGTTCTATGCTGGAATCGCTGTAGTAGGTTGGTCCNCACGTTCTATGCTGGAATCGCTGTAGTAGGTTGGTCCTAGCCTGGCGCCTCATGTACCGGCCAAACCACGCATTTATATCTCATAAATTGTTCAGTTCGTTGTCCTCTATTACATATTTCGCGTTGCAAGTGTTTTTTTTATCATCTTGTTTACAGATACAATGAATCATTCAATCGGAAAAGATGCCAGTTCCCGAAAAGGCACTTCTGTTATGCCACGAAAGCTCGCTTTGTACTGTGTTGTATTCGTTGTTTCGTCAAGTACTGTCTTTGACTCTGGATTCGTCTTTGATTCCATCCTTGTGTCGTCCAGATCTTTATAAGCTTATATATACATACTCTGCTTGCCGTCCGTTCGTTTCGTTACTCGTAGTGGAGTTTTTGTTACTTACATTTGTTTGTAGTTGAGTCAAGTTAAGAGATTTGAGCGGGTCTTAACAACGAAGTCTTGAGAGCCGACACGAGGGTGAAATGAGGTGAGAATGGAGCAGCGCTGGNTGGGTACATGCGCAGAAGACGCATAACCGGTCTACGTCATCTCGAGTTTATGCATTTGACCGTGTGTGACGATCTTTGCACCCCCGATACACGTATTTTAACGAAGTTGAAGAGGTTGACAATTCGAACATATTTTGTAATTCGCAATGTTATGCTCTTGTTCGGTTGGTGGAGATATCATTTTGATTAAATATGTAGTTAACAGCACGTTCTATGCTGGAATCGCTGTAGTAGGTTGGTCCTAGCCTGGCGCNTACGTTCTATGCTGGAATCGCTGTAGTAGGTTGGTCCTAGCCTGGCGCCTCATGTACCGGCCAAACCACGCATTTATATCTCATAAATTGTTCAGTTCGTTGTCCTCTATTACATATTTCGCGTTGCAAGTGTTTTTTTTTTATCATCTTGTTTACAGATACAATGAATCATTCAATCGGAAAAGATGCCAGTTCCCGAAAAGGCACTTCNTTTTTTTTATCATCTTGTTTACAGATACAATGAATCATTCAATCGGAAAAGATGCCAGTTCCCGAAAAGGCACTTCTGTTATGCCACGAAAGCTCGCTTTGTACTGTGTTGTATTCGTTGTTTCGTCAAGTACTGTCTTTGACTCTGGATTCGTCTTTGATTCCATCCTTGTGTCGTCCAGATCTTTATAAGCTTATATATACATACTCTGCTTGCCGTCCGTTCGTTTCGTTACTCGTAGTGGAGTTTTTGTTACTTGCATTTGTTTGTAGTTGAGTCAAGTTAAGATATTTGAGCGGGTCTTAACAACGAAGTCTTGAGAGCCGACACGAGGGTGAAATGAGGTGAGAATGGAGCAGCGCTGGAATGAAAGGGCGGGGGGAAACGAGAGATCTCCGAGAAAATTCTCCGACCAGCGGCATCGTCCGGCATTATTCCCACTTGCAAAAATCCGGGGGTGACCATTGAATACACAAATCACATGGATGTGATTTCATCGAATGGCATTATTGGGGGTTGAANAAAAATCCGGGGGTGACCATTGAATACACAAATCACATGGATGTGATTTCATCGAATGGCATTATTGGGGGTTGATATGAGAACCTCAGAATTGATAGAAACCTTCTGTGATGGCATGGAATGATTAGACAAAACTGACTTCCCAACGAGGAAGAGTGGTGTTTTTTTTTAAATATTAAATCGGATTGGCTTCGAACTACAATTTTCTTCTAAGAAAGCCGCTGGGTTATAAAATCTGCAGGATCCCAAAATGAATGGGTTAAGAACCGATGTAGTGCTCCCAGCATACCCCATTTGGTGGAGGTGAGGCCAGGTCCGTCTTCGTCCGAGAAACATCATCTTGAAGCCACTGGAGGCTGCACCGCAAGAAGTCTGCAAGTTTCTCTCTATCTCTCTCTCTTGTCGCTCTACACAAGTTACATGCAACCTTATGTTACAAACATTGAGAATTTATCTGATGCAAAACGAGACGGTAAACGTAATATACTGAACAGCCAAAAAAAAACTGGTACACCTGCCTAATATCGTGTAGGCTCCGCTCCCCCCAGCTAGCAGAAGTGCCGCAAGACAACGTGGCATGGACTCGACTAACATCTGAAGGTATGAAGGAGGCAGTTCACACCATGAATACTGCAGGGCAGTCCACAAATCCAATCTGCGCCAATTTGAGAAAGGGTTGCACGTCTGTCACGTTTAATTATTCTCGTCAGTCGACGTTTGTCCCGTTCTTTCACGATCTTTTTACGGCCGCAGAGAAGTCGAAGATGTGATGTTTTACCGGATTCCCGATATTCACGGCACACTCGTGAAATGTTCGTACGCGTACATCCAATTGTTATCGCTACCTCGGAGATGCTATGTCCCATCTCTAGTGCACCGACTATAACACCACGTTCAAACTCACTTAAATCTTGTTAACCTTCCATTGTAGCAGCAGTAACCCATCTAGCTGACGACTGCATCGCGTTACTCTGATAGGTTCCATACCTCTGTTATTTGCATACGCACGCCTACACCAGTTTTTTTTGGCTCTTCAGTGTATACGATCCACGGCCTAAAGCGATAGTTGGGAGAGGTACGCACCACGAAATCGCAAGATTTAAACAGGAATACAAATTTAAGAGAATACGAAAGAGCAGACAGAAAATAGTATAAAATTGTTTTGTTGAACGAACGTGCCCAAAGAGTGCTTATTCTAAGCATAACAGTGAATGCCCTATAGCAAGGTTTACTAACCAATTACCTACGGGGAAGATCGTTGGGCACTGATCCTCGCAGAGTACATTGTATATCAAATATAACCTTCTTGTTCAACATGTACACTATTGTTTGAAACAGGGTCTGAATGGGTTGAAACATTGGTGGAAATGAAAAGGGGGGGAGAGGGGTACGTATTACAGAGCTACATGCGAACCTCCTAAGCTCAAATTTAAGATCGGGTAGTATCTACCCCATTGTCGGATGTGTTGATCTCGAGCTGTAGCGGATGCTGAGAGCGACCTGGACCACAAGCCCCTGGGAGCTTTAAATGTAAATGTTTGTCCCGAACCGCAAGAAGCCAAGGACGAGGGGGTGGAGGGATAGCTGACTGGGGCCTGGAGGTAAGGGAAACTAAACCCATAAACCGGAGAATCCCATTTCTTCGAACTATTTCTCCGTCAACTTGTCATCCATTCTGTGTGGTGAGTTGTGGCTCATGGAAATATAACCAGGGGAGTTCATAGATAGAGAAGAAAAAAAAAATAACTGTTGCCTTTTTCCATCTTTTTTTTTCTATCCGCCCTCCAGGCCAGTCGCAGCCCTCTTGAACCTTTTCTTAGCATTTTTCCGTGAAAGAATTTCAATGTCCCAGAAACCACCTACGTTTCTACCCTCCCGCCCCCGGGCCATTGTCGGCATATGTACTCCCCTATTCTTGTGAAATAAACCTCCCCGTGCGCCGTGGCAGGGTTGTGTCCAGTCCTTTGGCTTCCTTCGGCCGGAGTTAATGTGCGGCCTGGGGGTGGTGGGAGAGGGGGGTGGGTGGCCTCACAAGAAAGGCGACACGCAGACAGCGAGCCCCTCGCAGAAGGGGGCTCGTGCCCCCGCTAACAACGCGAGGTCGTCACTGGGGCGACGGAGAGCGCAAGTGGCTTCTCGAGCGGCAAGAGNAAGGGGGCTCGTGCCCCCGCTAACAACGCGAGGTCGTCACTGGGGCGACGGAGAGCGCAAGTGGCTTCTCGAGCGGCAAGAGAGGAGCGCTAATTCGGGCGGAATGCCACAATGACGGGGTCCCGCGCGCACTCGCGCACAGTGGCGTCCAAGCGAGGGAGGGCACGTGCGCGCGCCTGCTTTGTGTCCACACCTCGACAATGCGAGCGTCTCCGTAAAGTGCCACGCGCGTTGTCCAGAATAGATCGCCAACGTCTCGGAGCAAATTTTTTTCTGACTTCACTCCTATTAGAGGAAAGTTTTAACGGTATTTTCGGCTTCTTTTCCCTGGCTTAGTACTTTAACGAATGTCTGCGTTATGGAGATTAGTAAAAGCTTAGAGAGCAATGTAATATATTTTTTCTTAGAAGGCCTGAAAACCGTCAAGCGTAAATTTCTGGTGAATATAAGCTGTTCACAGTAAAACGTTCACTTTTGAAAGCCTTGTTTAAGGGCTACTTGAATAAACACTTTGTATTCTTCCAANGCTGTTCACAGTAAAACGTTCACTTTTGAAAGCCTTGTTTAAGGGCTACTTGAATAAACACTTTGTATTCTTCCACAATTTGTAAAATCAACATTGGCATGGGCATGATCACTTTATTTGGGTGACGGTAAGTGAAACTGTAACATTATTAAAAAAGTAAATATTTTACATTTTTTCTAATTATTATACTTATTTGTATTTTAAAAAAAGCAAAATAAATTCTTTCACTTTACACAAATGTTTACTAAACACTTTTAACTCAATGTTAAGATATGAAACTACTATCCCTCCGTCAACTAAATGGATTTCGATGGATTAAAGGTCAACACCATATAGCATAATCAAAGTTTGTGGAAATGATGTAACCCAAGATATTGGTTAGAGGGGACCCAGTAATCAGCAGGCTACTAAATCGTGGTGGAATGGCAGAGCATTAATACAATGTGGCGTCGTTGCCAACTTTACTGATCAGTGTGCCCGTTAAAATAGAATATATAAGTAGCGGCAGAGATATTTTTCAAAGGTTGATTTCCAAAAGGCTCAATTACTCGTGAACAGCTAATACCGTATAAAACCAACACACTCCAACAGAGAGTGTAATTTCGTTTCAAGAGGTCAGTGGTAAATCCGCACTCATGCATGAAAACAACCCCTGTATATGTTACCCGCAGGTAACTAACACTTATTTTAACTTGATCTCCGACTGGAGTTCTCACAGTAACGTTTGTAAGCAAATCAGAAAAGTAGTTCTTTGTTTTAACATCTTGTTTAAAAGGAATTAATAAATTTGTTGCTAATAATTTCGCTTTTCTTATGTTCCATGCACGCGGGATTAGTGACTAACACTGTGGTAGTCCACGTATTTATGTTTCTGGCAATGTTACGTCGTTACTTGGTCGACACATGAACGCAAAATATTTTCACCTTTACCAACGTAATTTTTTTTAATGTGGCAGAATAGCACGCAAGGTGCAGATAGAATGAATTCAGCTGGNGGACCCAGTAATCAGCAGGCTACTAAATCGTGGTGGAATGGCAGAGCATTAATACAATGTGGCGTCGTTGCCAACCTTACTGATCAGTGTGCCCGTTAAAATAGAATATATAAGTAGCGGCAGAGATATTTTTCAAAGGTTGATTTCCAAAAGGCTCAATTACTCGTGAACAGCTAATACCGTATAAAACCAACACACTCCAACAGAGAGTGTAATTTCGTTTCAAGAGGTAAGTGGTAAATCGGCACTCATGCATGAAAACAACCCCTGTATATGCTACCCGCAGGTAACTAACAGCAAATCAGAAAAGTAGTTCCTTGTTTTAACATCTTGTTTAAAAGGAATTAATACATTTGTTGCTAATAATTTCGCTTTTCTTATGTTCCATGCACGCGGGATTAGTGACTAACACTGTGGTAGTCCAACGTATTTATGTTTCTGGCAATGTTACGTCGTTACTTGGTCGACACATGAACGCAAAATAGTTTCACCTTTACCAACGTAATTTTTTTTAATGTGGCAGAATAGCACGCAAGGTGCAGATAGAATGAATTCAGCTGGACTTCCAAAAATGCTCAGAACCGACAATGTGAACAGACCTGTCAAAGCGGACACTCAGGTCTTCACGATGTGAACCCCTTGAACGTATTGATAACCAGCTCGTTCTTGCGACCGCGCTCACAAAATTTCCAAACCTGCCATGCAATTCACATAATATCTGCACAGCATTGGAAAATAATTTGCGGTTATTTCTTGTATCAAGCAAAAAACACTTTCGTGCTAGGCAACGCAAATTCGTGCAGTAAAACGTGCTTCAATTCATATTTTTTTAATGTAATTTTTACCATAAATAAAACTATCATTAAAACAGCAAAATTATATTTGTGCCTAACTTTGGTAAGATGGCAGTTATAAATGTGCTATTAAACGTTCCTTAAAAAAGAAAATTCTTAATTTGTTTAACTTAATTGTGTCCGTAAGTAAATGAAGGGGTTAGTCTTTCACTGTATCTAGTACAGGATATATACATTGAAATTTACAATCACGAAATAAGCTTTGTTCAAGTACAGGAAATACGTTACTAGTTTGCCATTCCTGTTCACATCAAAATTATCGTACTACACTGCACGAGACCCAGTGTCATTTAGTAAGCCTGCATACTGCAAAGACCCTGAATGCTCGTATAGCTACGAGGATTACCGCACGTTTGACAACACTGATGTCAGGTAGACGAGTGCGTTTCCTACTTGAAACGAAAAGCATCTTCAGCGGAGTTAGTAGAGATCATCTTAGTTATTGACATTATACGACAAAAGGCTAGACGTCTTGGCACTAATTTTTTCCGCTTGTGTGGTTGAATCACTGTTCGTCTGACACTTTTTTTCCAGTAACCGGAGCTAGCTGTCAATATTTAGCTCTTGGGTGGCCTATTTTTGTGTCCAAGCAGAACAAAGCATACCATAATTATTCATATAGGTAATACTTTGTGTAGGCCTTTTCAAATGAATTTGTTCGTTGGTTGTCTGCTACCCCATTCAGCAATTAGCCAGTTTTACACTCGGAAAGTTGGGACATTATTCAATCCTTGGTTTTTTTGCAAGATTTGATTGGCTCAGTGTCTACGAAGCAGTGTCTAATAAAATATCATCCAGTTGCAAAATNTTGGTTTTTTTGCAAGATTTGATTGGCTCAGTGTCTACGAAGCAGTGTCTAATAAAATATCATCCAGTTGCAAAAGAAATGATGACACGTACTGTACATGCGTTTGAAGTGTAAATTGTCTTCAGATGATTTTTTTCGAAATTTTCTTTTCGTAGTAATGGACAAGGGATGGGACGTTTCATATTACTGGTGTGCACAGGCGACAGCCTGAAAAATAAGAAGTGAACCGAGTGGGTTAAATTACTCATAACGCAGCCATGCGTGGTCAAACAGATGATGTCCCGAACGTCAAGTACGAGGTANCCGAGTGGGTTAAATTACTCATAACGCAGCCATGCGTGGTCAAACAGATGATGTCCCGAACGTCAAGTACGAGGTAAACGGAACGGCAACGTGCCAAATGGCAGCGAAAAATTTGCAACGACAAGCAACGAAAAGAGGCTAAACGTGTCTGCCCAATAACAAGTCTCAGTGTCTACGGGGAGGGGGAACTATTGCAAATAACGTGTCCCCGTTATAAACTATTTGTGAGGCGCCAAGACGTATGATCACCACAATGCCCTTGAAATAAACAATAATTTATGTTTCTCTTTACAGTGAGAGCAACAAAAATGACGGTGCGAACATTTTGGGGAAGTGACAGCATCTAACTTTCATAAAGTGACATTTTTCTGCCAAACTGTTGGATTGCTAACAAAATGCCCAAGTGAATTTTCGCTTGGAATTATCTGATGCATAACGTGTTGAAAGGGCATAATTTCACTTATTCCACCCTCTGCAGGGCCTATCACATGACTTTGATATTGCCGGATGTGAGGTAATGAAAGACATTGGTCCTGGAACATCCACACAGCCGTGTCATTATACCCGAAAAGTAGTAAATAGGGCCAGGAACGGCTTTCAGCCTCGGAATTATGAGATACAGCAGAAGCCGAACAACCTCTTATACCGCATACAGCTGCAAAGCGGAGTTACTGACCAGCATCCAGCCTGGTAAGCTACTTGCCAACCGGCAGCCCAGCCAACAGGGAACCTTTCGCAGCACGCAGTGGCCATGTCAGACACACGACTCGTTCCCAGAGCCTTGCGCAGCCAATCAGAGAATGGGCAGGTCATCATCAAATGAATCGCCACGCCGTTTCGTCTATGTGTACTTGTCTTACTCTGTAACCGTGTCACCCGAGCAGTATTCCATAAAGTTACACCTAGAATAGAGTAAACTAATACGGAAGTTGTACGAAACTCTAAAAGAGAATAGAGTAGTTTTAAATACAGCAGCGGAACTGGCCTTTCTACGGCGAATTCCAGTCGCCTTACGCCANTAAAAGAGAATAGAGTAGTTTTAAATACAGCAGCGGAACTGGCCTTTCTACGGCGAATTCCAGTCGCCTTACGCCAGCAATATGGCACGATGCCGTAGTGCCTGATGACTTACTCGCCAGGCGGCAGCCTAACCAATAAGGAATTGTTTCCAGGCCGCTGTAGCCAATAAAACAAAATGGTCTCTTCCAGAGCCCCACGTGGTCAATCAGTGAACGGACACGCCTGCATAAAAGAAACCATACTAATTTTCTTGTGTATTTATACAGACAGTTCGGAAACTCAGTGCCCAAACTCCAGACACAGTTTCTTCGGACCAATTGTAATACAAAATTCCTACAGACTTCCACAAGGAAAAGTATTTTTATGTCATTTAGTTGTGTTCAAAGTTGTGGTGTGCAATGCCTTGAGAACAAGGAGGTGCGATTTTAGGTGTAGTACAAGTTGCATAGAAAGTAGGCGCTCGACACTGCATATGCAATAATTTAGTGTCTCACGCCTACGTCCTAGCAACTTGCCCTTCACGCACGATGGAGCAGCCTTGTATTGCAGGTGTTTTAAGCTGCTGCTTTGAACACGATTATTTCATATAAAAATACGTTTCCGGATATAATTGTATAGAGCTTTGGTGCTACTATTGGTCCAAAGAAACTATGTCTGGAGTTTGGGCACTGAGTTTCCTAAAAGCCTATATATTCTGTGGGAGAAATGTAACTAGTTTCAAATGTATGTTCGTTTAGTTCGAAAGCAGCCCTTTGATTCACCCGTCGTCCTAAGGGCTACGGAAAGTTCTCGTAGTGTTCGAATTCCCGAAACATAAAACCAAGAACATTGTGGCTGTTTTCACATCTACACAGCCGAAAAAAGAGCTGCTACATATATCGCCGGTACAAGTAATGTGGTTGTACGGGACCCGGTACACCACTGCATGTACATACCTGGCGACAGCTCATGAGTAGTCCATTCGACTGAGTAGCGGCTGCGTTCGCCTGGACGAGTGTGTCGGCGACGTCATGTCGTGAGGGAGAGCTTGCTCGCTCCGACGAAGACTTCTGTCTTCCCCTCCCTTCCCTCTCCGGAAGACTGCTGTTGGCGGCAGTGGTGGACATGACATCACAAAGAAAACGAACGATCAACGGAATAGAAGACGCGAATATGTTCTTGGTGCTCCTGGACTGAGACACTAAGTTAAGGTGGGGGTGGAAATATAATGGACTAGTTGCTAAGGCGAAGGGAAGGACAACAAGAGAAGCGATGGTGGGAGGGTCATAGAAATTTTTTATTTAAAGTCCAGTAAATTTTAATGCCCGAATTTTTGACATAAATATTTAATTTGCAAATTTTTAAGAATTTTTGAAGGGTTAAATTAATATAATGTCACGGCAATTGTATTTTTCATGGCAAGTCCTTGTGGAAGTTTTTCAATGGATTTTTTAAAGGATCAGGTTAGTTTTGTGCTTAAATGTATCATATCTTGTAGAACATTTTCTTGCAAAGTACCGTGCAGTTATATTGTTTTCCATCAGTAATTTTTGGGACAGTTTAAAAGATGTTAGCACATAAATAAAAACAAATTGAGTTTCTGTATCGACGTTTCACAAATCCCGCTGAACTGAAACACCAGTTTTGTGCCTCCTGGCGATCGTGTATGTGTTTTTGAGAAAGTTAATAGTTAAAGGAAATATAGATGGAAGAGAGTATCGTAACTATGATCAACTTAATTCATTTTGAAGGGATTTGTTTTACTGACATTATATAAGAATTAACAAAATCATCAAAATAGCAACAGTTACTATATGTTAAGTTTCGAATAAAATTTTTCGACTGTTTTCGGAATAATAAAGGATAACAAACCACAAAACTAGGACGTTAATATGCAACAATAATAGTTTTGAAACTGATTAAATATTATTAAATAGAATTCAATAGTAACGAAACTAAACACACAGAAGAGTCTTCTTAATTTAAATCGTAATTCATATTCTTAAAAGCTCCAATTAGAAAATTTTTTAAAGAACTTATATTTCTTCAAAACATACGTTTGAGTATTATAAATATGTGGATTATATTATTTTATTGATCTTTAAACAATTATTTTGGCGTGGTTACTGATTTAGTGTTCTGTTTACCAAATGTTTTGCAAAATGTTGGCAATATTTTAATCGAAAACTATAGAGTATCAACTATTGCTGTATATGATACTTATCAGCATTGAAAAATTATGTCAAGAAATCTAACCCTATCAAAATATATTGAGTAAATCATATTATGTTTTTGATTTAATTTTTTCAGGAATTTGCGCTGTTAAGTTCAGGGATTAAAAGGCAGCAATAAAATAAAGTGAGTATTTCGCCACAGAGTAGATAAGTACACAGAGGCGAAATAGCATGGCTGTTCCTGTGATGTGAGGGTACCCATTCTCTGATTGGCTGCGCGAATATTTTGGAACGAGCCTTGTGTCTGACTGGCTAGTGAGTGCTGCGAAAGGTTCGCTATTGGCTGCGTTGCCGGATGGCAAGTAGGTTACTAGGAGCTGATCGACGAACGACGTTCCAACATGTTGCTGTCACTGCGGCGAGTTGAGTAGACTCAGTGGTAGACTCTCGATTCTCGAAGGTATTCGAATGACTCGAGTATCGAATAGTCATCGCAGCAGACTCGAGTCTGCAGGTAATGAGTCAGGAAATGACAATAGTGATTGTTATTGTGAATATAATTTGCGAAACCTCAAAATTAATATTATTTAATGGTAAAGGTAATTTTATAGAACTGTTCATTTAACAGTTTTTTTTTTTTTGCAATCTCACAACTTNGCGAAACCTCAAAATTAATATTATTTAATGGTAAAGGTAATTTTATAGAACTGTTCATTTAACAGTTTTTTTTTTTGCAATCTCACAACTTTTTTTTTTCAATACACAATGGCTTTACTGATTGTAATATCAGGGGAAATGCAAAACGAAAGCTTAATTGTGGTATTTAAAACAATGGTCATGTAGCAATGTGCTTGTTTGATGGTAAAAAAAGTAATAATATGTAACAAGCAGAATATAGCGGTGATTACAAAATCCTAGTTTGCTAGTTAAGCACTCGGATACTTCGACTCGACTTCGATTGTAGTCGATTATTAAAAAACACAAACTCGTCACATCACTAGTCACTGACGTCATTACGCTGGAGTGTGCGGCTGTAGTTCACGGTAAAAGTTGCTGTTTCTCCTCTATTTTCTTAATCCTGGAATAATAATAGTGCGACAGACAAGATGGGAATAAAATAAAATTATTTTCCAGCCAACCAGCATCGATATTTCTAAGACGTCAGTGCGACGAAAATCGTGGGCGTGAAAAGAATTACGAGTAGAAAATATTTTTTTTTAATCGCGTCGCGGGCGTGACAGGATTATAATGAGGCCTGAGCCACCACCATAAAAGTTCCTTCCTTGGTGAGCATTTCTTGTGNTGAGTATTTCTTGTGCTAATAAGCAAAGCAACACCTTCCACGCGTTCGTGTAGTTAAGATAATATTACCACACGTCGAGTTCCACTGGGTGTGGAAAGGAATTGGTGAAAAAATAGGGTAAATATTAATAGCGATCGTAAAAGAGGCCAGTGTGCTGTGGCACGGAACTACAGACCTCAAAAAAAGTTTTGAACCACCGGGATTGCTGAATTACTCGGTTTCTCACGGCCCAAGAGGAAAAAATGGAATGAAAATACACGGTGCCTGTTCAGAATACCACAGCCGTCATTCCGGTGGCTCTTTATGATTCTACTGTCTTAGCAAACACCCTTAATAAACACCCTTAATGAACAGCCTTAATGAACAACCAATTTACAAGTGGTGCGCTACTTTTCTCTGCAGTGTCTATTTACAGTCTATTCGGCTCAAGCTGAATAAGCAACAAACAAGCATGCCTGTTTCAAAAATTTTAGATTCCTTCACCTTCTCAGAGGCAACTATCTGCACCATTCACCACCGCACCAGGAAGACAGCCAAAGTCAGGTTTCTTCCACAGTAACAGCAACGTTATAAGCAAAAAGGATGTACAGGATGTTAAAAAATAACATCAACAAACAGCTTCATACAAGTTGTTTATCCGCCTAAGAACAACAATGTGCTGTTGCGCGGTTTCTTCACACTTTTTGAATCACACCTTTGAAAAAATGTATTGCATGCATGATATACTTGGTAGTTTCCCAAATATGTCATGCATCAGTAACGTTTTATGCTTGTGTTAACATGAAAATACCTTATTATATATTAAGTTTTATTTTGCCTATATTTTATTTATGTTATAATATTTCCGTGTGTAATTAATATGAATGAAAACAGGGAGAAAATACGTGTGCTGGCAATGCCTAGTAAGAAATGCTTCTTTCGCAAAATATTATTAAACTGAGTACACACGAATGCGGTGAGTTGTCCCTTCGGTGTAAACNTAAGAAATGCTTCTTTCGCAAAATATTATTAAACTGAGTACACACGAATGCGGTGAGTTGTCCCTTCGGTGTAAACTTCCATACTCGGCCAAGCTTTGCTTACTTGAGGCGGAGGAATATCCTGGAAGTAGAACTTTAGCAGAGCTTCAGAGAAAGTTGGAAGCAACCGTGAATCGATTATATGTGTAATATGTAATATGGTGGTGGTGAGATGCGAGGTTTTCGGTCGACCCGGGCGCCACTCTCATCCACGCCGACCCTGCCTACGAAGATGGTTGGTGGGGCGGTGGGGACGGCGAGGTAAGTAAAGCCTCGACGCGGGACCAGCCGTTGACACTCGCGAGGGGCCCCCGGCTCTACTGGTCCCTTGTTGGGCTGCGCTGTAAACAGGGTTCGCTTACACCACCCCTTCGCAGCCCCCTTAAACGCCGCACAAAAGACCGCCATATAGCAGCGACCCGCCTCCCCCCTCCCTCCTGCTCCCCAACGCTTATTGTGTACAAATAATATATGGGTGAGAGAGGCAGGGGGACACCGCCGTCTTTTTGACTTTTGGGGAGGCTTTGAACTAAACTCTTATATATGTAGTGGTGGCAGTCCATCTTTCGGCCATTTACCACCGCGTCTCTTTTCTCCGCGTGATCTATAGGATGCCACGGGCATTATTCAACAAGCCGCTAACTCCGTATATCAGAAACGGGGTAGGGGCGTGCGGCGTCCATATTGATGGAAGGTCGAAGTGGCGCGGCAATAAAACATGTCCGAGTATTGTGCGCGCACGGATGCGGCGTGTGTGTGTGTTTGCCGAACGTTTTCAACATGGCGAGAGTTTGTGATACGTTTATAAAAGTTTGCACTTCAACAGCTAGTAGCTCTGATATTTTTTGTTCAATTCGATAACTGCAATTTCAAGGGTATCTCAGAAGTGTTTTTACTTTGACCATATTAGGCGTACTCTAAAAAAATGTGAAAATGATTAAAATNTTCAAGGGTATCTCAGAAGTGTTTTTACTTTGACCATATTAGGCGTACTCTAAAAAAATGTGAAAATGATTAAAATAAATGAATTTTCAGAACTTGTCTGCAGAAGTAACATGGTTACGTTTGTGGGCTTTCATCGCGTGCGATAAAGTCCCACTGTTAATGATATAATTTGTGTAGTCAGCCTTGCGCGTAAGGCGGTGACGCGCTAGGCGTGCATGCTAGTGTCGCCCNTGTTAATGATATAATTTGTGTAGTCAGCCTTGCGCGTAAGGCGGTGACGCGCTAGGCGTGCATGCTAGTGTCGCCCGTATAGTTCTCTCGCTTATGTAACTTGAACGCGTAAAATTAACTCCCAGGACCACGTACCCTAAAAACTAAATGTTTACAAGGCAATAAATTCGTTACAAATTACATAAAACGTATAGACATGAAATTTATTTTTAAAAAATTCCTCTTGTGAATATTGGAAACGATTGTGATTATTATAAAGGCTGTTTATGATCAGCTTATGAAAAATAACACTGCCCATAAATANGAATATTGGAAACGATTGTGATTATTATAAAGGCTGTTTATGATCAGCTTATGAAAAATAACACTGCCCATAAATATATACACGCTACAGTACACACTAACATGCAGGCTGCAAGTTAATTTTGGAGCGAATTAAGTAAAATAATTCTAAGACTTAACGTTGTATTGCAAATTTAATTTTTAATGAATGGCCACTGAAGTTAGTGTTCCTTATTTATACGCGTTAGAGTATGAATGAGTACATTAGTAANTAATTTTTAATGAATGGCCACTGAAGTTAGTGTTCCTTATTTATACGCGTTAGAGTATGAATGAGTACATTAGTAACACTTAACCGTTGCTAAATTTGCACGACTTCACTTGGACGCCGAATGAAGACATTGTTAAATTAAATGGTAAATAAGAATACAGAGATTAAATAGCCGCTTATTCCGCGAACTCCAGACGCACGCGCCACCAAAATGGCGTCACTGGCCAGCAACACGGCAGAATGACGTTCGCCAATCAGCGCCTAGTAACTTACTTTCCAGCTAACAGCACAACCAATAGCGAACCTTTAGCAGCACACGGTAGCCAATCGTACACAAGGTCCGTTCCCAAACCCTCGCACAACGAAACAGAGGATGGGTACGCCCATATCAAAGGCACCACCTCGCCATTTCGTCCTTAAATATTCATTTACTCTGTGGTTAAATTTTATACGCGGTGGAAGGATACGAAATTAAAATAGAAGTATATCTTCAGCAAGGCTTTCGAAAGTGCTCAGTTCACAGTGAACAGCCTTTAACAATGCTACATGAAGATTTCGTCTCTGGTGGACGAAATATAAAATGCATTTGGAACCTTGCCTTAACAGCAGAAAGTCTCAGATATGTGCTTTTTGTGCACAGTACCAGCCTCATCGAAATAATCAAAGGACACACATTCGTCCCTCTCGACATTCTGCCTCCCCTGATTTGGACTGATGACGTACAATTAAACCACAATCACTTAGTTATGAAAGTCCACATGCAATTTTATTATCAATTTCAGAGTCTTGCATCGCATGAAATGTTCGCAGTTGGAATGTTAAGTACTGTTGTCAACAAGAAAGTCCATTGGAGATGTAGTTCATGATAACAAGCAGCAACAGAATAGCTGCTCGTTTATAATTATTTTTCGCTTGCGGTATTGAGTGTCCTGGGCGATAAGCAAATGTAGATTTCGCCGCAAACATTAATTTTATGATTGACTGTTTGCGTCAATTTTTTGAAATAGAGTTACAGGATAATATGAACATAACTTTTTTTTTNTTAATTTTATGATTGACTGTTTGCGTCAATTTTTTGAAATAGAGTTACAGGATAATATGAACATAACTTTTTTTTCTCCAGAATCTTATAATTGCCGGACTTTCTTGTCAATGGTAACGTTATGATTACGTTCATTAGGAAGTNTTTTTTTTCTCCAGAATCTTATAATTGCCGGACTTTCTTGTCAATGGTAACGTTATGATTACGTTCATTAGGAAGTTATTTTTTAAGATTCAGCGTTCTGATACGAGGCCATGAACATCGGTGTGCAATGAGATGTTGTAAGCTGAATATATATATTTTTTGTCTAAAAATCGCATTCACGATAGTCCGAAGGTATTGAATGGAACACCAAGAGAAATAGATCTTAACTTTGGTAGGCTTAGACCCAGTAAGCATGTATGACTGTACTTTCCGTTTATACAAATTTAACATTATATCACGAAGTACATGGCCTATGACTAGGTGATGAGACACACAGTACTCATTCTGAAACTTGTTAGGGAATAACGCAAAATATATTATTAAGAACGAAGATATGCCTTTAAACTTTATATAATATAAACCCAAAAATTTAATGATTAAAATTTAAGTGAGACATTTCAAGAAGAAAATTAATAGAGACCGAGTGTAAATTTAAAGAAAAATATTCTTTGTGAGAAATGTCCACCATTCATTGCGAAGGAAATATTTTCCTTTTCAGACGACATACCAAACTTCAGAATGTCAAATTTTCTTGGCAATCTGGTTGCTGATAGCAACCGCAGAAATTGCTTTTAAATCAAACTTTAATAGGCCTAGTATTGCGAATGGTTGCTCGTTCAACGTAGAAGAGTTTTTTACTTGAAGGCTGAGGAAATTACAGTGTTCGTGTTGGATGGACAGATAGTAAGATTACTAGGTGTACTACTGACATTTTAAATTAGGAGTAAGCCAGCTTGTTTATCGAGTAAAATAAAATATTTTATAATTAATAATTTATCAATATTAAATCGNAAATTAGGAGTAAGCCAGCTTGTTTATCGAGTAAAATAAAATATTTTATAATTAATAATTTATCAATATTAAATCACAAAAACCATTAACCGTATGTTAAAAAATGTAAATAACTGAATAAAATAAATTACTTGGTCTCTGTAGCATAAATGTTTAAAGAGTTAAATACAGTACAAGTTGCACAAAATTATTCGATTAGTCCCTCACTGTGCTCCACACGGGTCTGCAAAATACCGTGAGATGAAAGCAGTGGCTTTCATCATCTCGAATAATCCTTCGCATTCGTGGCGCATTCTAAGTCAATGGTTTCATATCACAGTTAGCCAACTTTCTGCGTATAAACACATGAGCTGCTGACCCATATTGGTCCTGACCTACGAACTGCTAAATCACACGTATATTACCCATCCCACTTACCCCTATACAACAGACAACTGGCATTCGTGTGTGCAGCGTCGCCTTAATGAGTGAGTGAAGAGATTTGGGCCGATGGGGGGTGAAGCGAGGTGAGTATGGAGCAGTGCCAGAATGCATGGGCGGGGGAAAAAGGGGAGATTCCCTAGAAAACCCGCCGACCAGCGGCATCGTCCGGTACTATTTCTACGCCGTGAATCGAACTCGGTTCGCCGTGGCGTGATGCGAGTAGTCTAATCACTACACCGCCGCGGCTCCAGCGTCGCCTTAATCTGCATTTATAATGCTATCTAGGGTTTCAGGGTGTTGAGCTATTCCAACTAACATGACGGCATCTTATAGCTTCCCGAAAGAAAAACGCGTTCGACAACCTTCTCGGAGCCAAGGAACTGAATAAAAGTAGATTAAATAAGTCTTGAGGTACGAATTGCGTAGTGAATTTTCCTATCCCGTCATCCAGACCGACTCGCAGTTATCGCGCCAGATATGAGTCGAAGGTAGATACCAAGCTATTACGCGTGATAACATGAAGCCGAGCTAGACATCGTCACAGAATATCTAAGAAAACAGAGGTTCAACGGCCGCTTATCCCTCTAACTTAAGCGGCACACGCCAGCAACATGGCGTCAAAATGCCTGAACGCCGCCGCTTNAGTCGAAGGTAGATACCAAGCTATTACGCGTGATAACATGAAGCCGAGCTAGACATCGTCACAGAATATCTAAGAAAACAGAGGTTCAACGGCCGCTTATCCCTCTAACTTAAGCGGCACACGCCAGCAACATGGCGTCAAAATGCCTGAACGCCGCCGCTTGTAAAACAGCTCCTGGTACTTTACTACCCAGCCGGGAGCCCAGCCATTAGGGAATCTTTCGCAGTGAGAGAAATAATTTTTTTTTTTAATAGAACAAAATTTGTCTGGCGCAACCAAATCAGATCACAGACGCGAACCTAGTATAATGAGAACACGTTGCGGGGAGCGGAGTAAGGGACGACCTGCGTAGACCAGATGCGCAGGACGCCACCGTACAGAAAGATTACAACGAACTCTTCGCACTTTATTTGCGTCTCAAAGCGAGTACATAAGGCGGGTGACGGCACCTTTGTGTGTCCATCTGTCATCTATGGTGATTTTTATTGATTTCCTAATACCGTTGTATCAGAAAAAGTCCTTCCAATAGTATCGTTTGAACAATTCGCATGCCTCCGGGCTCTTACAGCCGAATACACGAATACGAAAAACATCTCGACTCTTTGTGTTTCGGAGAGAAAAAGTTTGGTCTACTTTTTACTAGCATGGGAAGTGGATCCACGCCATAAACATTGCGCTACGTAACTGCCGCATGCCCAGTCAGAAGTGATTTGTTCATTGACCGGTGACACAGCCAGATGCACACTCTTGTTTAGTACGGTCTCATCACGGAATTATGTCGCAGAAGGAGGAAAATGTTTGCAGGTGGTCTAGAGTCATTCAGTGCATGTCGGTTGTTGGATGATTTAACATTGAAAATTCAAAAATTCCAAAAAAATTACAAAGGTTTCTAAATTTTTTTTCGAATTTTTGTTTTCAAGGTCATTTATGGTCACAGTTATAGGGTCAAGGTTATGGGTCAAGACCAATGTCACCTGGCTTCAACATGGTGGTTGGGTGATGTCATAACATGGTGGCTGGTCGGTTCCAGTCCATCGTCCCCTCTAGCCCAAACATTTGAAATTTATAATTTTATAATTACTGAAATTATTAATTTTAATAATTTTGTTATACATATTTTAGTATTTTTCGGAATGTTTTTATGGATTTTTTTGGAACTTTTGGGTTTTCAATGTTAAAGGTCACCGGGGTCAAGGTCAAAGGTCAAGGTCACCAACATGAAACATGGCTGACGAGATGGCCTACGGGGGACCAGAATGACGGACCTTTAACAGCTCCAATGCTCCGATTCCCCATCCCCTTGTGCCAGAATCGGCATAATCATTCTACTCTAGTTGAAGTCCTTATTAATGTATCTATATTGGTTGTGGTCACTAAATTCACACTCACTATTTACACATATTCAATTTGTATTTTGCCATCATTCCAAATATCTGTCACTCACGCCTAGAGTTCAATAGTTCCGCCCGTCAGTCTCACTCTCCACTATACCAAATATCGCAGTCCGCAGACTTCAGACTTCACTCTCGCTGGTCACTGATGTCGCAACCCGTCGCTTTACTAACTCGTCGCATCGCTGTCTTCGTACACCTTGTTTTTAAGGTCGTCCAACCCTCCAAAATATAAACTGTCGGCTCGGAGGCCCGTCGCGGCTTAATAGTCTCGCTGGCCCGATCTAGAAGGTTCTCCGCACCAGGAGTCTTGCAGAGAGAGGTAAGGGCGATGACCAGAACATTCTTTCAATGATAACCCCAGAAATTTAATCCGTTCAAGATCGGGAGCGCACGAGTCTCGATAGGCTTATCTGGCAGTGGTGGTACACGCGGCGGCACGCCTTTATACATTTCCGTGCACTCCTCGGGTTACTAGCCTGGTTTCGGGACACTCCTCTCGATCGAGTGAGACGGGGCAGCAAGCACTATTAAAATTTTATATTAACTATCTGACAGTTCCAGATTTATACGCCATTCATGGGAAAGTGAGCAATTTTCAGGGCCTAGTTACTTTTTCCACGACAGCAATTGTTTTTATCCTACCACCACTTTTTAAAATAAATATTGCAATATAGGTAACAAACAGTATGCATGTTACACCGGACTCAAAAGTTAACGTCTAAGGCTGCAACAAATTATATTTATTTGCTATTAGTCAAAATGAAAGGGCTTCAAAAAGTGCTCACTTTACCGTGAATAGCCTAGTCTTTGCCATTCGTCCATGTAGTCCCGCCTTATTTCAATTTAGATATCACCTGTCCTTCCTGTNACAGCAATTGTTTTTATCCTACCACCACTTTTTAAAATAAATATTGCAATATAGGTAACAAACAGTATGCATGTTGCACCGGACTCAAAAGTTAACGTCTAAGGCTGCAACAAAATATATTTATTTGCTATTATTCAAAATGAAAGGGCTTCAAAAAGTGCTCACTTTACCGTGAATAGCCTAGTATTTGCCATTCGTCCATGTAGTCCCNTCAAAATGAAAGGGCTTCAAAAAGTGCTCACTTTACCGTGAATAGCCTAGTATTTGCCATTCGTCCATGTAGTCCCGCCTTATTTCAATTTAGATATCACCTGTCCTTCCTGTTCGGAATATTCTGGAGCTCTTCAAGCGCTTACCTACACATCCGCACTCTACTCGTCGGGTAATTCACCCACCGCAGCTCTCTCACTCCTCGTCCGTTGTCGCCGTACTCACACTAGTCTGTGGCAGTCTTTCTCCCCTTCGCCGCCGGTTCGCTTCTTCGTTCACTTCGCCAGGTGACTATCACCGACTTCCAACCTTCCGGCCACGCCAGTATTTATAGCGTCGGTGCAATGGTCGAGAACATTCTCCACGCGTCAGAACGCACCAAGGTTGGAGACGACTAGAAAGTTCGTACAAGCCGCCGAGTCCTCTAGCAGTGGTGAAGGGTGGCGATGCCAGTTCACGCCAGCTGTCAATTTTGTTCTTACGTCCGGTGATTACGTGTCCTAGTGAACGAGACCAGCGTTCGCACAAGTTGAATGTTCATACTAAATNTTGTTCTTACGTCCGGTGATTACGTGTCCTAGTGAACGAGACCAGCGTTCGCACAAGTTGAATGTTCATACTAAATCTAAACTAACCCTGCGTGGTAGTTTCTCCTATAGACAAATAATCCGTTATGCAAAATAATTAATACATTTTTTTTTNAAACTAACCCTGCGTGGTAGTTTCTCCTATAGACAAATAATCCGTTATGCAAAATAATTAATACATTTTTTTTTTTGTGAAAGGTAAACACGAAACGAAATTGTGATGCCAAGTAGTTGATAACTTAAAAACTTATTCCATATATAATGAAAATGCTATAAAACAAATTGAAAAGCTCAAGCTTGCCCGGAAAGGTAATCGTGGGACAAATGGGCCTTACCAAAAAATAGGTAGGTCAAGCATCAATATCAACTACATTATTTATGGCTTTGTTAAAGCGCGACTTTTTTTTAGTCACGTCGTTATTTATCTCAAGTGGAGCTAAAGCTCCGTACAAGAATATTTTGAAACAAAGGGCATCCTATAAACACTTATTTAAACTAACATCACGACAAAAATAAAACGCTATCGAAATGAAACGCCAATTATAAATTAATCAATGGATTTACTAAAAACGTTTCTTAAGACCTTTATGTAAGCAGGTGCTGTTGAGTTGTTAAATAAATACTACGTTATTATCAGTTCAGACACGATCGCTTATAGTAATTTGTAGAGTGCAGCCAAAGACCCCCAAACAATTTAAACACTCGCGCATTTGGTTGATTACGCTTAAATACATTTATTATTCTGTGCTTACTTTTGTAACTGATGTGAGGAATATACCAATTCCACAGTGATGTCCGTAGCCTTAACTGGGATGAAGTATTACGCAACACCTTGAGGCTTCCCTCCCTGTTCCGCATAGTTGAGCATAGTCGAAAAGTGATCTACGAGCTTGAAAATGGTTCGAAGAGGAGTAAGATCACTGGACTTTTCACAAAACACTTCCTGCGTCGCCAGTGGTGCTACGGAGCTCTTTGCTTGTCATTACCATCTAGGGAAATGAGGTATTTTTGTCAAATCAGGTTTTTTTCATTCCCTTCCGCATTTAACCTCCTATTTTACAGCTCGGTGTTGTGTCTGAGCCCAAATTGATAATATGGCTACACGGGGTTCGAACACAGGAATTTTCACACTCAGAGCCGGCATCCCACTGAGAAAAAGGTTTTGTTGAATCAAACAGTTTTCTTGGCGCAACCAAATTTATTGTTTTTATACGGGCAATTAAATATTCTGTTGTTGTAACAAAAATATTATGTTACCATTATTTGGTTGCCCCAAACAAAGATTTGGTTGGCTAGTGGCGCAAGTTGGCTGTTTTAAATAAATACATTTCGAATACTGAGCAAAGTATACGAATAAATATTTTAAGTTTTACAGCTTTATATTTTAGTTTCTTGCTGAACTTATTTTATTATGGTGTTTATACCATCATTAAGCATCAATTTATGTAATAATACACACTGATACTATCCTAATTGTCACGAAAATGCAACCAAATACTCGATCTGTATTTTCAAACGAAGGTAATCAAAGGAAGGGCCAAACAGACATGCGCTATATATTTGATTCAGCAAAATATTTTGTTGACAGCCTAACTTCGTTCGGCCCAACACAGAGGTTTTGTTTATTGAAGCGTACATTTTGGTTAGATGGACAAAATCAATATTGTTACTTTTAAAGTTTTGTTTAATCAACAAAATATTACGTTGGGGCATCTAAATATATTTTTGGCCCTATACAAAACAAATACTTTGTTGGCTGTTCTCTCAGCGCGTTCCAGCAGGGATCTCCGAGTCTTGACGACAATACTGATCTCAGTGTTTGTTTTTGGTTTTCAAGACGTGTCGCACGCTCAAGGTCGCGGCTCTGCAGTATCTCTTTTCTTTCTCGTTATGCCTTTCGTTCCAATGCCGTGCAATGGAACATCTGATAGCCACGGTAAGAGATGGTTACTGTCATTCTGTATCCAACAATCTGGCATCCCAGTGTTGGTTAACTGTTAAACAAGCACATACCAAAGTCCCACTTAATTCCCCTTTCTTCCTATGTTGATAATGTATAAAAATGTCCGTGAGATTACGAAAAAATGCTGATAAATACTATCCAGAAATATCTGTGAAATTATGGACATGTCACTTTTTAAATAATGGCACTTCCTTAAACATACAGAACTAAATAATGAATTCACGGAACCTCTCCGAAAAATTGAGTTTTTCCGTACTCCCGATTTAAAAATTGATACNCAGAACTAAATAATGAATTCACGGAACCTCTCCGAAAAATTGAGTTTTTCCGTACTCCCGATTTAAAAATTGATACCAAAAATCTTTAAATTTTGTAAAGTAGCAGTTTCACTGTGTACAAAAAGGATATTTAGGAAATTCGAATATTTTATNCAAAAATCTTTAAATTTTGTAAAGTAGCAGTTTCACTGTGTACAAAAAGGATATTTAGGAAATTCGAATATTTTATTCTGGTGCGGGAGTTTAACATGAACCAAACATTTTAGAGTGCCTGCCTTTGCCACTTACCTACCACCTTATTGTAGCAGCGTTGCGTAAAAATATATAATTACTAGAAATAAGGCGCACGTAACTCAATTTATTTTCTCGTAATACTGAGTATTATAAGTGCTACTAAACTGTTACAGGTGCATTATGCAATTTTTTAATGTTTTAAGGAATATGTCTAAGTGACTTGTATATCATAACTGACGCGTTATAGTTCCAAACAAGAATATTTAAAAATGTTTACCTTAAATTCTTAATTTTTTTTAAATTTCAATTAAACTTAGAATACCCGTTTTACTGGTTTGGGCAAGGACCTGTTGCACGTTACCTATTCAAAATCTTGCTTTACTTTACTGATAAAAACTTACTGACATATCAGCAGGAGTCAACTGCGAAAAATATTTGGCTAACATATAGTGTTACTGGAAGTTTAACATAATCAATAAAAAATTTTCCTTTTTGTTTTTGTTTTGATATACATAACAGAAAGAAGAAGCGTGACAGTGTTTTGAAATACAAATATTTATTTACAGACCGATTGCAACGCTAACGGTAAAATCGGGCTATAATAAGTGTTACAAGGTCTGAGCAGGCCTTTTCATAGAGCTAGATTGAGAATGNCGCTAACGGTAAAATCGGGCTATAATAAGTGTTACAAGGTCTGAGCAGGCCTTTTCATAGAGCTAGATTGAGAATTACGTTTACATAGCCCCCAGAAGGAGAGAAGAGCTTGAAGTAATTAACTTCTTATGAAAAAAAAAACTATAAATAATTCTTAGTTACGTCTTATTGCGGAAATCCTTTAATAAAATTTTAATTTCATAATACTAGTTTATGTTCATGATTGTGATTTCCATCTCTAGTAATGGATATAGTAACGGGTGTTTTTCACAACTATTTATTGGTATGAAACTTCGGCGCAGTACATCTAAAGTAACAAATTAGTACTTTATTTCTAAGTGACAAAATAATAGAGTGACCTCTGAAATTCTGAAAGAGGTTGTTTGCTGATGGAGAGACTGCAAGCTAGGGACAGGAAATTATCGCGTTTTTGACCATTTGTAGGTTAGACTCCACTTTCCTATTTATTTCCTATCCCCAGCTTTCTGTTCATTAGCTGCTGACCCAGTATCCAACCAGTTCTACCTCAGACCAGTTGGATCGGGATTCGGTGCTTGTTCTCGTGTAGGTCCGTTATTTGCTCATATTAAGATACCTGAAGAATTCGCGGATTCATTTCGGGGCAAACTAGAATTCAAAACACGTGCACTTATATAACTTTAGTCATTGGTCTACAAGATGTTTGACACCTCCTGGAGAACGGTGTCCAATTATCGCCTTCCACTGTGACAGCAGACAACCAACGTGCAGTTTATATCGGCATATTTGTACATAAGACTGTAGAGTCTAGCCTGCGGGTAATTGAACTCACGAATTTTTCAGGTCTCTACTCATAGTTCACTTCGGCGTCTATAATAAACTGTGATCTAATTGCACACATAAGAAAAATGCACATGTATTCGAAGTCTAGCTTGTCCTAAAATNCGCTAACGGTAAAATCGGGCTATAATAAGTGTTACAAGGTCTGAGCAGGCCTTTTCATAGAGCTAGATTGAGAATGACGTTTACATAGCCCCCAGAAGGAGAGAAGAGCTTGAAGTAATTAACTTCTTATGAAAAAAAAACTATAAATAATTCTTAGTTACGTCTTATTGCGGAAATCCTTTAATAAAATTTTAATTTCATAATACTAGTTTATGTTCATGATTGTGATTTCCATCTCTAGTAATGGGTATAGTAACGGGTGTTTTTCACAACTATTTATTGCCATGAAACTTCGGCGCAGTACATCTAAAGTAACAAATTAGTACTTTATTTCTAAGTGACAAAATAATAGAGTGACCTCTGAAATCCTGAAAGAGGTTGTTTGCTGATGGAGAGACTGCAAGCTAGGGACAGGAAATTATCGCGTTTTTAACCATTTGTAGGTTAGACTCCACTTTCCTATTTATTTCCTATCCCCAGCTTTCTGTTCATTAGCTGCTGACCCAGTATCCAACCAGTTCTACCTCAGACCAGTTGGATCGGGATTCGGTGCTTGTTCTCGTGTAGGTCCGTTATTTGCTCATATTAAGATACCTGAAGAATTCGCGGATTCATTTCGGGGCAAACTAGAATTCAAAACACGTGCACTTATATAACTTTAGTCATTGGTCTACAAGATGTTTGACACCTCCTGGAGAACGGTGTCCAATTATCGCCTTCCACTGTGACAGCAGACAACCAACGTGCAGTTTATATCGGCATATTTGTACATAAGACTGTAGAGTCTAGCCTGCGGGTCATTGAACTCACGAATTGTTCAGGTCTCTACTCATAGTTCACTTCGGTGTCTATAATAAACTGTGATCTAATTGCACACATAAGAAAAATGCACATGTATTCGAAGTCTAGCTTGTCCTAAAATNGTCTATAATAAACTGTGATCTAATTGCACACATAAGAAAAATGCACATGTATTCGAAGTCTAGCTTGTCCTAAAATGAATTCACGAAATTTTCCGGTCCCTACTGCAAGCTAGTTCGGTGGGTTTCTCTTAGCTCCTGTGGCGAGGTGTTTAATGGGCGCGCCTGGTTCGATTTTTTGCTCTCCCGCGCTTTAAAGCTTCGCGGGATAGTGTAGAGGGGCGGTGTAGCGGGCAGGCCACTCGTCCGCTTCCACCACGACGAATCTGATCCGATTCCCGCCGAGCTCAAACCGGATTTTCGCATGTCGGGAGCGTGGTGGCCATTGCCGCTGGGCAGTGCTGTTATACGGGTTGTCCTCCACTAGTGCATTCCGTCGCTGCTTTACCGCCACTTCGCTGCAGACGTATCGGCGCTGCAGATCTCAGATGTTCATCTCCGCTTATGCCTATCTCATCATTCGCGCTCACTCTCTTTCTCGCTTTTCACGCCGAGTTTATAAAACGCAAGAAAGAAAGAACGCAAAACGCAACATACGTAAGAATTTGTGGGTCGTTTATAAATACAGCAAGACGCAAGCCATCACCAATTTTAAAACTTGAAACTGTACAGCAGCATAATAATTCTTTCTTAAGTTTGTTCTAGATTTGTGGTAAGGGGAGGAGACCTAGTCCTTTGTAAGAATCTCACGTTAGCAGATTTGGGAAAAGAACTAACGGGAAAACTGATACCAAAATTTTGAAATGGCCTTGCTTCACTGCACACACAAGATACAACACAACTATGCCACACAAATTACAAAAAAAAAANAAATTTTGAAATGGCCTTGCTTCACTGCACACACAAGATACAACACAACTATGCCACACAAATTACAAAAAAAAACATTTAAAACCCAACTGCAGGGTTAGCGTTCTCCACAACTTGCCGTTTTACTGCCCCATCGCTCAGTAGCTAAACTGGTACACTGCGTCAGCTCAGTAACATAATGTCGGCGTTGTCTACTGCAGGACGAAGGTGAAGGTGCTTAAGCCGTCAGGTAAAAGCGAGGATCTTGTGGCGAAATGTAGCAGACTTCGGACGGGCGTAGAGTAGAGCCGAATAGGCAGAGCCCCGACCGAGCAAGGACTTAGGTAAACTATCCTGGCCAATAAAAATATGTGACATGTGAAGGGGGAAGGGGAAAGCAAGGAAGGAGAACGGGAAATAAAACGGAGGGAATCTGAGCCGACCAAAAAGTACACCACCGCGCAAAAGTAGATGGCGGTAAAAATATTATCGCAACAGCGCTAGCGTTGCAACCCCCACCCCAAAACCTGTGCACTGTCGACTAGTCTCTCAAAGTCGTAAGTTCGTTGGTACACAAGACAGAGTTCACAGAAGAAGCAGTAAAAAAAAACTCGTAGACATAATATAGCAGAAACAATAGTGTACATAGAAGAGAATCAGTTTATAGATTGAAGGATAACACAGACACACGTAGGACAAGTCCATATTCCGGGGCATCGATGAAGAGGATGTACGACGACGGAAGATTGCTAGGCGACGGCGGATGAGGTGTTTGTGGTGTGAATGGACGAGAGGGCGTGAAATCCGACGAATGAAGGCTACTATGCACGAGGGCGCTCGGAGAACTGTAGAGCATTGCGAACTGGTGGGACCTGGAATAAACTGAGATGGGACTGAATAACATGTGATACGGACTTTATTGTTAATATTGAAACTGTCAAATTCGGACATATAATTTGTAAAATAATTGCATAGGTATTGATACACTGTAGGGAGTGATTTCTAATTGTTTTATTACGTTAATTTCTTTGAGGTAACTTTACATTTTATTGATTAATGTCATTAATTTCCCAAAAGTATAAATATATTATAACCAATACTATAAAAGATGTATAGAGTTATAGGCCATCGCCCAGAAATTTTTATAAATGCCGCGTCCTAATTCCCAGAATATTCTTGCGTATCCTCTACACTTGTCGGCTTCTCCAGCAAGGGGGAGAAGTAGGGGCTGTGACGCCAGCTACGTCACCGCTGTCGGTCATTCGCCTGGTGAACCGTGGGCAGGAGAGGGGATGGATGGCGAGGCCCCGAGCGGGTCTGCCTGGGGGAGGGGAGGGTCGAGGTGGGTCACCCCCCACCTCTCCGGATCACGCATAACGGGAGCTCACGGCCGGTGCAAGATGCAGCACGTAACAATATATAGAAGGCGGAAACGTGAGCCCAAACGCAGTGTTGAACCTTACCGACTGTTGCTTCGCGAGCTTGCGTTCTTGATTTTTTGCGATTTTTCTTGTGAACCGGTAGCCTACCTTCGGAGTATGTACGTGTTCAACACTCTGCGTCTTTGCGTTCCTTGCGTTCTTGCCACAGAGTATTTAAGAACACAGAAGTAAAACGGGCACTTGCACCGCGAACTCCAGTCGCACACGCCAGCGTCATGGCGTCACTGTCCAGCAGCATGTTGGAAACGGCGCACCGTTTGCCTATCAGCGTCTGGTAACCTACTCGCGAACCGGCAGCGCAGCCAATATGAACATTTGTTGCTAATCTCTAGACACAAGGTGCATTCCCAGGGCCCCGTGCAACCGTTCAGAGAGTGGGTACTTAGCTACTCTGTGTTCTTGAGCTCTTGCGTATTTTATAAACACTGCCTAAGTCTCAGGACATGCAAGGTACCCTACTTCAACCAGGCGAAGAATACAAACTATAATTCATTCACGTTTACATCCAACTTTTCTAAAGCCCTGCTAAAGTTCTACTTCCAGGATCTTCCTCCGCTCCAAGCAAACGAAGCTCAACTGAGTCTATAAAATTACATCAAAAGGGCAACGCAGCGCATTCGTGTGTACTCAGTGTAATACTATTTTTCTTGAGAACTATTTCTTACTAGTCATTACTAATACACCTATTTTCCCACAGTTTTAATTCATATTTACTATCGATTAAATAATATAATTTATAGGTAAAATATAAATAAAATTTAAAAAAAAAAACAAAAATAATACACAATTGTAAAACAAGTGTGTGAAGAAACCGTGACTTTACATCTCCAGCACTTTACCTAAGTGGAGATAGTCCGATTTTGCCCGCAGCAACGCGGCCCGGCTGCTGAAAAAGGGCGCTTGCTAGTCCTGAGCGCGGAGGGGTGAGTTGTAAACCATGTC
>NQII01001264.1:80539-99227 GCA_002778355.1 Clitarchus hookeri
GAAGGGGGGGGGGGTTGTGATTGCCAGGCAACCGGCTGGGCGTGCGAACATCATCGCCGTGCTTCACAGGAGGAGTTTCCCGCCCCTCTCAAGCCCCTCGACCAACCATCAACCGCCATCTGGCGCCGCCGACCGCATCGCAGGCAAATATTTATATTTATGCTCGTTTTGACGGTGTAATTAGATTCACCTCTTACTCCCCTTCCCCTATACCCTGAGGACGCGTTGTTATCAAACTGTTAAGGCGGGAGGAGTCTGTCCACCCTGTAGTTTATTGTCGAACTTAATGCAATTGTGGCGGGCTGCGACTCATGTGGTCGAACATAAGGATAGCTAACAGGGTTTTACAGGGACCAACGTAGTGATTACCACATGTCTCGTTAAAATGTTTCTATTGAAGTGGCGAGTGATCGGCGGACGAGTTCTCTCGTGTGGCGTGGAGGCAGGCAGCGTCTGCAGCCTGTGCTGTCATATTTTATATATATCCAACTTAGAAATACACAACTTAGAAATATATAAGGTGGGATTTTCTACATTATGATAGTTCTAAGTTACTTGGTTCCAACTTGTGTGTGTGTAATTTATGACCGTTATAAGTTTTGTGTTTCTTCTTTACGGCTGTTCTGAGTTGTGTCTTTCTACTGTATGACTGTTCTAAGTGGTTTTCCTAAGTTATGGCTGTCTATTTTATGACGTTGCTAAGTTACGTTTTTCTGATTTGTATGTTTCTAAATAGTGTATTTCTATGTTTTAATAGTTCAAAATTATGGTTTTCTAAGTTACAGCTGTTCTATGTTGTAACTTTCTAAGTTACTATACTAAGTTATGATTTTGTAAGTTATGTTAGTTATTACTTATGATGATTTTTTTTTTTAAGAATTCTAAGTTATTACTGATTTATAAGTAATCTGTGGTTCACCTCTAGCAATACTTGATATTATGAACACCGAGATAGTACTTTCTTGGTTCGTAATCTGCTCCTATATTGAAAAGTCGGTAATCAGGTGGCTGTCAGCAAACGTGAAATAATATTAACGTCAATAGGCCTACGTCTTTAAAAGCAGACCGATACACAATGAACCAAGACGTAAACAGAGGTTTATCGTTTGCAGTGGGATCCATTCCCACTCTATAATTTCGTGACTAATAGATATATTGAAACAAATGTGGTCTCGTTCAACGCAGGTGTGACTTTGAGTTGTCTCTACGCATGCGCGAGGCGTGGATGAGTACTCTCAGCGACCTCGCGTCTTTTTTGTGGGTGGGCGAAAATTTCCGTGCGGTAGGCCTATATATCGCGACTCCGATGAACTATCGCTTTGATTATGGCACCAAACGAAATATATCGTCTAGATACGTCGATTTAAGCCATAGAAGCCAGGTTTACTTTTAGTTACTTTCATTGTATTTCCTCAACCCATAGCCTCGTCCCCAACACAGCCACGCCACGATTATTTTTAGTAACTCTAAGTGATACCACTTTGGTTGGAATGACTTGCATACGTTCTAAATACAAGCTACTACACGCTTATGCAGCCTGCCTTCTTACCAAAGAAATTACTCTTCAGACTTGAACGGCATACGACTTTCTACACAACTCGCGCATTGCAAAAATTATTTTGAGCTCCTATTACATACACAAAAACTACGTTTTCAGACTACTATATCATTCAATATTATTCCTTTATACAGGCTGATTCTAAAATCATGGGACAAAAATTGAGGGGTAGTAGAGCTCACTCAAACAAACAATTATTGTATAGGAATATATGAGCGGAAGTGACACGTTGAGGCACAAACACAAAAACATAACACATTAACGGTAATATAAAATGTTCATTAGCAGCATACTTAACGAGTGATTCCGTACAGAAAATGTTAAAACAGTTGCTGGAAATGCATCCACCAACAGTCACGCATGCTTGGCGACCTCTACATATGGCGTGATTGGCTGACAATGGTGGCGTGCGTGAAATACCCGGCGTATTTGAATCTGTTCGCCAATCACTCCACCGACGCTACCAAGCTTGCATTACTGTCGGTGGTAGCAATTTTGAGCAATTATTATAAACATTGCTGTAAAAAGGTATTTAGCGGCGACGTTGTAAATAAACAATGTGTTGCACTTCATGTGTTATTTTTGTGTTTGTGCCTCAACGCGTCACTCCCGCCCATGTATTCCTATACAATAATTGTTTGTTTTAGTGAGCTCTACCACCCCTCAATGTTTGTCCCATGATTTTAGAATCATCCTGTATATTATGAGAAACTGTGCCGTTAGCTTGCCGAAGCGTGGATACAGAACTCCGTCTCTCCTTCCTTCATCCTTAAGTGGAAAATTTCTCAAAATCAGATACCCCTCATCCCTCCTCCTCATCAGGTGTCTTAAAGTGGTAAAGTGATAGGGTTTGCAAAAGTTACAACACGTTATTGTTTTTCCCTATCTCTGTATTTGTAAAAAATAAGTTTTTTTCCTTTGAAAACTTACCCAAAAAATATTAAGTACAACAGCAAAAATCACAATGCTCACAAAAGTACAAAAACATTATAAAATAATATTATAAAACATTGTGTACAAGAATCCCTCAAATTCCAAATGCAAATTACATTTTTCAAATTGAATACAATGTTAAAAATCTCCCGTAAAATTGGTACCCANTGATTTTAGAATCATCCTGTATATTATGAGAAACTGTGCCGTTAGCTTGCCGAAGCGTGGATACAGAACTCCGTCTCTCCTTCCTTCATCCTTAAGTGGAAAATTTCTCAAAATCAGATACCCCTCATCCCTCCTCCTCATCAGGTGTCTTAAAGTGGTAAAGTGATAGGGTTTGCAAAAGTTACAACACGTTATTGTTTTTCCCTATCTCTGTATTTGTAAAAAATAAGTTTTTTTCCTTTGAAAACTTACCCAAAAAATATTAAGTACAATAGCAAAAATCACAATGCTCACAAAAGTACAAAAACATTATAAAATAATATTATAAAACATTGTGTACAAGAACCCCTCAAATTCCAAATGCAAATTACATTTTTCAAATTGAATACAATGTTAAAAATCTCCCGTAAAATTGGTACCCAGCTTATTACATGATGAGTAAAAGCCCTTCCTCCCCCACTTCCGTAGGAATTGCATAGGTTTCCATGACATGAATAGCCTGTTTGCAAGGAAGTTTAAAATTTATGGTTTACCAAAATGTACAAATTGCCTATCGATACTGAAAATATAGGAATCTTCCCCTAAAAAACCCCTTAAGAATACATTTTGTTTGAAACGCATGTCCTTAAAATTAACGCACTGAGGCGAAATTTCCTTAGAGCGGGATTTCTTATTAAAATTTCGCAGCGGGCAGCCAGTAGTCAGTGCACTTAAGGCCGTATTACACGGTAACAGATTCCGTAAAAGCTTGTACATGGTCTGCCGTAGTGGCCGTTACACCAGCTAGTATGGCCTCCGTCGTGGCATCCATCACATTGTACGGCCAGATTTCATATCAGGCTTGATAATCGTGAATTTCCCATTTTCCGTGGCATGTTCCACACCAGCTTTCGTACTAGGCCAATCAGAACGTAGAGCGCTCCCCGTGGCTATTACTTTAAACTAATTTACGAGGAAATCAAAAAAATGCCTCCATCTCGATTAAACTTCACTGAAGTTGAAACTAATTCAAATGGGCAGGGAAGTTGAAACTCATTGGCTTGGGTTTAAATTAACAACACAGACAAGTTACATTGACAACAACAGCTTTTAATTGCTGTTTGGAAGCCTACCAAGGATTTAAAACATTACCTTGGTTATCAAAAATTAATACGAGCACTTTTCAAAATAAAACTCTATCAATTATTTTTAATAAACACAGTACATGTGTGAACTGTTATCATAGTGTTGGTATTTACTGACTAGCAGCAGTTCTTGGAATTGACATCAAATTGAATGCTATAAACCATACGCTTATCTGCGAATCCACCGAGTGATAGTATGTGAACTGCTGTCTGTAATAGGAATCTCCCATTCTCCCATGTTGTACCGGGTCGTGTACTAGGGCTTGTAATAGTTTCTACAAGACCAAGTACCGCTGCAGGTGTCGTGTGATACCGGCTTTACTGAACACGTGTGATGTTTGTAGCAATCTCCTGGACACTACAAGAAATGAGGAAGTTCTGGGAGTTCCCCTAAATATTGTTTTGTGTAGTGGTGCGCCTGTAAAGCCAGCATTGGTGTGGCGTCTCTGCTCTGGTGGAGGGATGTGTTTCCCAGGTTTTGTCTCTAGTGGTGCGGTAAATGTAACCACTGTCGGAAAATCAAATGGTCTGTCAGACCACCTGTAAATCTGCCTCCCAAGTTACCTAAGTGGTGCAGATTGGGAGAATATGCGGACAGCTGGACATGTTTTCCAGAAAACATGCTAATACTCCCATACGAGTTGTAGGGTACAGCTTGTATAACATCTGAAACGAATTTGTTCAAGCCCATTACAACCTTTACGCATGGAGTGTAAAATAGCGACAATAACATTCGAAATATAATTCAGCAGCTGACCACAAACAAACTGCTGAAACTATGTTAGAACCGCAGTAGCATGCACGAAGCCCCATTACCTCGCCTGCTGTCATTCACCTCTTTCATTCCTGTTATTTGTGGTCTAGAAAACACACGTTCGCCTAAAATCTTTGGAAATAAATGTACTTCTCTATAAGGTCTGTAGATCACAGAGACAAACAACGAGAGAGTGTTTCTTCACTATTTTGTGATTCTAACCAAGTCTCAATTTTAAGTAAAATAAATAGTACGTTCATCTACGAAAGTCTAGTTTTAACGTAGGCTTACTATACTGAAATAGTAGAAAGAAAATGTATGTTCGGGGGCAGTAAGTCGGGAGGTACGAGCTGGAGCAAGCCAGCAATGTTAAATTCCCGCAGCTCGAGCGTTGCTGAAAACATGAACATTGGATTCCTTCAATGTCGGAACGAGCATGGGCATGGACTGCGATGCTAATGTAATGTCATTATGGTCGGACGACGGCCATTTTATATTCTGAACTCGTATGGTATCTGAAAAATTCCCCAGTTCAGTTTCCTTATCTTCTTCAATTACTAATGTTGTAGTGTTATAATGTAGGCCTATGTTACGACCAACACATGAAATGCTGTTCTTAGTCTATCATCCCAGGCCGATGGCCATCGTACTGGATTTCTTCAAAATTATGTTCCTGTTCATAACTTAGGCACGAGAAGCTTTCCTGTGCGACATTGATTTTGACTTTTGACACCTGATGACCTTGAATTCGAACTTATACTTGACCCTGAAAACACAAAAATAACTCAAACATCAGAAAAGTTTCCAAAAATCATAATAATAATATTATGTAGGTAAAAGCTAGCAAGTTCTCCCGGGTTGACGCTCCCTAACTTAGGTTTTATGGCCGCCATTTTTAATTCCATCGACATTAGTGCTGNACCATCGTACTGGATTTCTTCAAAATTATGTTCCGGTTCATAACTTAGGCACGAGGGGCTTCCTGCGCGACATTGATTTTGACTTTTGACACCTGATGACCTTGAATTCGAACTTATACTTGACCCTGAAAACACAAAAATAACTCAAACATCAGAAAAGTTTCCAAAAATCATAATAATAATATTATGTAGGTAAAAGCCAGCAAGTTCTCCCGGGTTGACGCTCCCTAACTTAGGTTTTATGGCCGCCATTTTTAATTCCATCGACATTAGTGCTGTATCCATATCTCAGTTATGATGACCTACTTATACACTGTTGATATGTGACGTTTATCTCCGATGACAAAGAATATGACTTAAAAAATATTTGGAAATACAAATTCTCAAAAATCAGTTAAATACTAAGTATGATCATGACGAATGTTCATACTGCGTCACTTGGGTCCATTTTTTTAAGAAGCATTAATTCTTGAAAAGTCATTTAATCGTTCAAAATTACAAAGTACAAAGTGTAAAAAATAACACATTATCGTCATTTTCATGCGAAATATGTATTATTAGTTCATTGTCTCTCGCAAAGTTTTCGTGCGATTCGTTCTTAACTTTAGATACTTCATAGCTGTCACTGCTAACGCAGATTTTTGCAACTGGGCCTGTATCAGTTCTGTTGCAAAAGTTTTGAGTGGCGTGCTCAACGAACACTTCTTTTCAGGAGTGGTCTGGATTTTAAGATTACGAATGCAGAGATATATATATTATATATATATATATATATCTGTGTGTGTAGGTGTGTGTTGCAGTTAAGTTTCGTGACTGCTAATTTCTCGAAGACGGACTGCCTGAACGACTGCAGACTGTCCTAAAAACTACGATCATCCTCTCAAGCAATGAAGCACCTGACGAATGTGTTATCTTTAATGAATGGGTCTTTGCATAAAGCAGATAGACAGTTGCAAGACGAGCAGTAAAAAAGAGTGAATGTCTGTGGTCTCGTTGAGTAAGTTTCTGTACGANTGCCTGAACGACTGCAGACTGTCCTAAAAACTACGATCATCCTCTCAAGCAATGAAGCACCTGACGAATGTGTTATCTTTAATGAATGGGTCTTTGCATAAAGCAGATAGACAGTTGCAAGACGAGCAGTAAAAAAGAGTGAATGTCTGTGGTCTCGTTGAGTAAGTTTCTGTACGAAGTTGGCAAGTAGCCAGTCAGTGAGAGGTTTGTCAGCGCACTAGTCTATAAATCGTAAGGATAATACAGGACAGTTTCCGTAATTCATCAATTATACTGTTAAATTNTGTCAGCGCACTAGTCTATAAATCGTAAGGATAATACAGGACCGTTTTCGTAATTCATCAATTATACTGTTAAATTCTTTTCTTTTAAAGTGTCAGAAGTCTCTTTTTCTACTTGTGGTTTGTTTGTAGTAATTCATGCTTTTTCTCGATATGNTTTTCTTTTAAAGTGTCAGAAGTCTCTTTTTCTACTTGTGGTTTGTTTGTAGTAATTCATGCTTTTTCTCGATATGCCTGTCAGTGTTTTAGAGGTATGAACTCCCACTCAATATTATTGAGATGAAAAGCCAGTTGTGTAAGGCGAATGATTGCTCGTCCTACAGTTGGCGCCTGTGATATTGTAGCAAGTTATTAGTGAAGAAACTGTGTAAATGAAAGATACATTTTTAAAATACAGGAAACGATAAAACGCATTAAAATATTCAAGCATGTCATTAGAATATAAAGTTTTGCGTTATGTGTTATCGACATTGATAGCGTTGTATTGTAAAATCATGTTTGGCTTATATTTCCTTAATCTGCTCGTTACTGCAGTAAACCCACACAGACGTCTCTCCTGGTCAGAAGAAAACAATATAGTGTCTTCCCAGCCCCCAGGGTAATTCAACAATTCTCTATATTTGCAAGAAAATTTACAAAACAGATTGTTTTTAATACTTTGAGTCATAGTGTCTTATATCGGGAACGTTGCAAGGGAGTGCCTGTAACGGTCTGCACAGTGCAAAAGAGAAAGTAGCCTAGTGTTACAATGTGTGGGATGCATCATTCGTTGCTGAGGCTACATTTCATACTCTCATAAACAGCTGCTTGCCAATACACAAGCACATTCCTCTTTGGTCCTGACACATGACAGGGCGTTACACCTATGCTTGTACAGTCCCGAACAAAACAAATTGTTCGTTGCAACGCTTAAGACCATAGATTTATGTGTTACTGAAACTGTTAAATTGCTAGCAGTAGTTCTTTGTAAGTGCGTGATATAATCACACATGTATTTGTTTGTATGCCCACCCCGCGCGGGACCTCGCAAAAGCCTGTATGCAACTATACAATGTTACGCACAAGCTCGGGGGAAGCTTCCACGATACCTTCTACCCGAGCCTGCATGCAAGCAGTTATGGAGGGTTCTTTGGAATAACTTATCCAACTTATTGTTGGCGCACAAGTAAAGACGAGTGCATTTTTTTTAATGGTTTTATTTCTGCAACTGTGGTTCAGGAACAATCTTCACCCACGACTTCAGCATTAGGCGTTTTGTCACGAAGACTAATTTTATTATTATAACTGGAACTTTTGTGTTTAATAAACACGACGGTTCAACGTAATTTTCACACAAAGCTGTTTAGAATCAGTAAACATTTTCGTGTTTTTTATTTANAATAAACACGACGGTTCAACGTAATTTTCACACAAAGCTGTTTAGAATCAGTAAACATTTTCGTGTTTTTTATTTACTATTTATTATTTTTTAACCCATTCAGATGCAAAGTTCACAATTGCGTACATTACGCAATTGCGGGTAATGTTTGGCCTATACTGCACACCGTGAAGCTCAATGACCAATGATCTTACTTGCTGGTTAATTATTCGCAAACCTTCTTACTGGTATAGATCACAATTGGTTCATATAACTGTAGCCGAACATATAGCCTACTGCTCATTGGCTGTGAAAACGGAACAAGTGTTGTGTCGACTTAGTACTGTAAGAATCATTAAATTTTTGGCTTGCAACACCTGAAACCATAAATTAAAGTGGGTCTGAAAGGGTTAATAGTACTACGCTCTTTCTTAAAACAAGATAAACAAGCCGGCTCTAACGCACTCTCTCCGATTGGCCAAAATTTCAACATTGTAGCAAACCTTCCATCGAAAATTGCACACGACCAGTTACGAAAACGTCCATGAACATGGCCAAATCTTCCATAGAACCATCAATAAAAGCGGCCATGCAGGCTTGCATGGTATCGTCCAAGGAATGTTCCATCGTGGCATGTACAGTCTAATAGCGGCTTCTTCTCGCGTTTTGATTCAAACATATGATAAACCACCCCATGTATCGCGTGTTTTGTTGTTTCCTAAATATGTCCATTGCTTTATACCCACTTGTGTTAACGTAAATGTGTCTTAATTTTGGTTAAATTGAACTTTCCTTTAGGCCCTATATTTTATCTACAAATTATAATGCCATTTAAAATTCATATGAATTAAACAGTGATAAAATAGGTTTTGGTAATACCTAGTAAGACATAGTTCTTACGCAAAATATTATTACACTTAGTGTACACAAATGCGGGGTTTTGTCCATTTGATAAAATTTTCTACACCCTATTACGTTTTATTTGCATTAGGTGGAGGAATATCATGAAAGCAGGCTTCGGAAAAGTTGGAAGTAACAGCGAATGGACTTTATTGGTCCTGACACGTGACAGAGCTTTCTACTGATGATAGTACAGTCCCGAACAAAAAAAATTTTGTTCGTTGCAACGTTTTAACTGAAAGGGTTAAACGGTTAGCAGCAATTCGTTGTAGGCACGTCAGTTAACCACGAGTGTCGCATTTGTTTGTGTTTGCTACCTCGCTAAGTGTCTCGGGACAGAGAGCGCTCGCCTCCCCCGACAAGCGAGGGCGGGCCGGGTTACCGGTACACTTACCTCCGCGGTGCACGAGCAGGGAGGGGGAGTCCCGGACAGCGAGCCCGTGTCGAGGGCTCGGTAGCCGGGGCGCCACGCCCAGGCCCACCGCTCACTGCCATTGTATTGTCTAATTTAATCCCCGGCCTGAGACAATGGTGGAACCCGCTGTCGGCACCGGCGCGCGCAGGTGCCCGGGGGACCTAGCATCGCCGCCAATCGCAGCGGTCCTCTCTCTCCGGTCTTGTTCCTCTCACCTGGGTTGCCACGCTCAACATGCCTCAACCCTTTCAGACCCCACTTTAATTTACGGTTTTAGGTATCGCAAACAAAAAAAATTGTGATGCGTGCTGTACTTGTTTCGCAGTCACAGCTAATGAGCTGTAAGTTTCACGTTCGGCTACAGTTATGTGAACCTATTACGACCAAGAACCAGTAAAACGGTTTGCGAATCATAAACCCACAGGTTATACGATTGGCCATTGTGCTTCGCAGTGTACAGTACAGACCAAAAAATAACAGCACGTACGTAATGTACACAGTTTTGTACAATGGGCCCGATTGGGTTAAGGGTGTCGGACCCCAAAATATAAACTATTTTATAATTAAACCAAACATTGTTCAACTCGTATGTATTGTATGTGATGACATTTCCTTAGAATAAGAAATGTTTACACTTCATATTTTTTTAAATAATTTGATGTCGAATACAAAATTATTCTGTCTTGTTGCAATTGAAATAACAAAATACTAACTAAGTTGTACAGATTAAAAAAATTTCAAATTAAACTAATGCCGAGGGGTTCTGCTTGACATATATGTAATTACCAAATATCAGTTAATACTATTTTAAAATTAATAAAAAATCATATATATATAATGGAAATTATTTTAATATTCTTCTAAATAATTTTAGTCTAAATAATTATCCTTATTTTAACAAACTGTATTGATACGATATTATTATTATTTTTTATTAATTATTTGTGTTTATATTAGTAAGTTCAGTTAGGTTTTGGTGGTTTACCTGGTTAACGAGTTTGTATGGTGTGTTTTGGACATTATGATGGGTAAAACAAGACAGAACAAAAACGTAAGATGTGTTTTATTACTGTTTCAACTTGTTGGCAGAAGGTTCTATACGATAATTAATAAAATATGTATTTACAAATTTTTTAAACCAAAATACTGACACGACATGCAGGGAGAAAAAATTTAAAGTGTCATACAAATTAGCAAACAAACTTAAAATAAAGTAAAAACTGTGCATTTTGGCAAACGAGCTTTAAGCTGGCCTACGAAATCAAGTACAAAAATTAATGCATATATATTTTAATGAGCGTAGTCTTTTTTTTCGATGGGATGGTGTGGTTGGTACTAAGATCGTACAGTATTTACCTAACCCCCTTCCCCCACCCCTCCATATACCAATGCAAATAAAGCGGACAGCATAACGTAAGCGTGCCATCTCTTTCTCCCGTCCGTACTCTTGACGCTACACCAACACCAAAACTCTGAAACGGCCTGTGTTCTTCCTGTTGGCCCTGAAACCTGTGTGGTCCCTTCGTTTAGTCCAAAGCCGTTGCCCAACGACGATTGACCTACGCGGTATTTTTCACGGAGATTTAGCCTGAAATATCACTTCAAAACCGTTAAATTCCCAGACAATCGTTTAGTCTCAAGCCGTTAGGACTGACAAAAATATATCGTAACAAGCGTTTTTACCATATCAAATTTTTCTACCAATAATCGTTTCGCTAAAATTGTTTAGCCCAAGGGAGCCTGGGAGCCCGGAATTTGGTCGAAAAGTCATTTGACCGAACTGGCGTTCGTCCTAACATTGCCGAGTAGCCTATCAGAAGTTTCGCGCAGAGGCATCTATGTTTACAGTAGTTTAGCACACAAGGAGTTATGGACTAAAAACACACAATTTTCCTTAAATTTCCATAAGGTTTTCAGGCTAATTAACGTTTAGCCTATCAGGCATTTTGCTTAAAAACGTTTACTCTGCGTGTCTCAACAAATAGTTTCTTAGCTTACAATGTTAACTTACCGAACTTAGCCAGTTGTATCCTTGGATTTGAGTGGGAACCACACTTGTTCAGTGTGGCCATAGATGGACTGCAAGGACCCAGCACTAAGTAAGTAAAGAATATAGGGAGCATCGCAAAAGTTAGATGAAAATCGTCGCTGTTAGAAGAAGTATGAAAGAACAAGACACAAAATTTGCTTGCCCATCGTGAAAAGATGTTTCTAGAAATAACTTACCTACAGAGAAACGTATACAGAAGACAGTATTTTAATTTTGTTGTGGTCTATTTCATTATATCTTCTGGCGGCTGTGAACCAGACTAGACTCTGAAAAGCCCAGTTCTGTCAGGTTAGGAGTAGCACTTTTGTGGTTAGTATATACCTGGAGTGCTGCCAGTATGCATTCTTAACGGGGTAGCTTACATTGGTTTCCTCACCGTGAGAAGAGCTCCAGTAAGATAAAACTCCTGAAGTCTGCTTTAAACCCTTTTTTAGACTGAAGTTGGCCAATGAGTATAATTTAAGGGGCCAGCCTACCTGGTGTTTTAACCGAGTTACAGAATGTTTGAAATATTTTTTTTTCCTACGAAGCTATTAAACGTGCGTCCATTGTGCTGACCTACGAAAACAACACACACTTTAGAAAAGGGACGTTGAGTGCTTTCAAGACGTCACGCACGTTAGAGATACCATTTCAGAGCACTCAAACATAGCTGCACTGTATCTCATAATATACGTACCAGACACATACAAAACTACTCAAGGGCCCTGCACTGAACATTTCTAAAGACTTCCTACTAATAAAATAATGGGACCAGTGCTGAAAGTCCCGTAGGTACACGCAGCATGACAAAACACTGCGCGCCAGTTGAGAGCCTTGTGCTTAGTGGCGCTGGTGCACTTGAAGCGCGAGGCAGTGTCGCCCTTATCGCTCCTGCGCTTCTCGGCTTCGAACGTCGAAAACAGTTCCAGGTAGGCTGGAGCCTTAAGGACAAATACATTTTTCTAATAGTGTCACTCGAGCTAAGTTCAGGCACAGTTATCAAACAGTTAAAATACGCGCAAGGAAATATGAGCAACAAGTCGGTATTTAAGTGGTTAGATACCCGTCTTTCTCAGAAAGTCTGTCGTGTTTGGCATTCGTGCACAACTGTGCTACGTATGACCTCAAACGTCTGCGTACACACACATTAGAAATATTACACGACAATTACCTAAACTATAATACAAATAATAAAAAAACATTTGCACAAAACACTAGTAACCCTATTCAATCTTGCAAGCATGAAAAATACTCTTCCAGCATAAAACAGCAAACATTTAAATCAGGATTTACCACAGAATTCACATACACTTGTGGACGGAGGATCAGTATTTTGTGAATCTGAAGGCCCATCAGAGCGAAACAATTTTCGTGCAGACAGTCCTGAGGTGCCGAAACATTTTGAAACAGAGGACGATGAATTTATCGAATCGCACTATTTTGTAAACGTTTCTACGAAAATTTCAAATAAAAACGCGTGTAAATAAATTACGTTTAAAACTGTTTTGGTCTTATCACCTGGGACAAGCAGTGTAGCAACACTGCTCACACGTGTTCGGATTCAGAACAACTTATGTCAGTGAATTTACTATTAATGTATTCCGATGAAAACTAAAATTGAAAAATTTTAACTCGACCACTAGAATAATTTACAGGCTGTATATTTTTATTGGTTGAAATGAGTTCTTATCAAATAAATACAAGTTGAAGAGTGATTGGCATTAACATAAAATTAAATTATCACTCTGTCCAGCACCCTTATAGTTGGATGGGAGATGGATTGAGACAAGGTAATGCCGACGTTAGATAGTTGTAAGCATGCGCCTGTTTGTCTGCAACCTGCAGCACACAGGTTGTTAAAGTGGCTGGGATGCGTGGGGACGCAGAGTTTGACGGGAGCAATCTCCTGGTTTCTAGGACATAATTATTCACTCAAGTGTTTCATCCGGGACTGTTGGCTACGTATTTACAAGTTACTAAGAGGTCTGGAAATATCGTGAGTTCATGTGGCAGCAGGATAGGCGCCAAACAATTTTTTTTTCCTCGTGCTTAATTTATCGAATTACATTTATTTTACCAACGGTGCGGAACTATGAGACAGTAATAAACAAATATTAATATAATGGTAAATTCCGGTAAAAGTAATTAAAGTGCNGAACTATGAGACAATAATAAACATATATTTATAAAATGTTCAATTCCAGTAAAAGTAGTTAAAATGCCAATGAACAAAAACGTGTTACTGATTGCAGTGTTTGGGAAAGTATGAAGACTATCCGCTGTGTTAAATGAACGCGCGTATTTTCTACGTGTGTCTGGTTAGGGATAAACGCACTGGGCAATAATAAATCCAAATTAGTTTATCTAATACATGGAAATTTTGACTGGAATTCAAATGAGTCTACGTGACACTAGATGCCTGAATATGGCCTGAGCCAGTTCGTTTCTTTGTGCTCGTTCCCGCAAACTTCTAAATAGAAAAGAGTTAAGGGTGCTGGACGCCAAAAGATTCATTATTTTATAATAGCAATGAATACAATTCAACATGTAGATATTGCTTGTAAAAACTGTTTTCTCGGATAAATAAGTTTTGAATTACATATTTTTTGTATATTGGCGTGTAAAAATCACAATTTTAGTGTTTTTGGAATGTGCAAATAAAATTAACAAAAACATTGACAGAAAAAGTTAAACAAATGTGATTGAAAGGTGGTGTCCTAACTAATTTTAAGGAATGCTTAAAACATGCAAAAATTTCCACATTTAACCAATCCTTCAAAATTGGGAAAACATTCCGTATCGTTATTTCAAATATTTCTTGGAGTAAGTATGGTATCTTATTGCAATGTGAATCATTTCATTCCGGTAAATAAGTTAGGTTTTTATTATTTACAGTTCTCAAAACACTATNGCAGGATAGGCGCCAAACAATTTTTTTTTCCTCGTGCTTAATTTATCGAATTACATTTATTTTACCAACGGTGCGAAACTATGAGACAGTAATAAACAAATATTAATATAATGGTAAATTCCGGTAAAAGTAATTAAAGTGCCAGTGAACAAAAACGTGATACTGGTTGCAGTGTTTGGGAGAGTATGAAGACTAGCCGCTGTGTTAAATGAACGCGCGTAATTTCTACGTGTGTCTGGTTAGGGAGAAACGCACTGGGCAATAATAAATCCAAATTAGTTTATCTAATACATGGAAATTTTGACTGGAATTCAAATGAGTCTNAAACGCACTGGGCAATAATAAATCCAAATTAGTTTATCTAATACATGGAAATTTTGACTGGAATTCAAATGAGTCTACGTGACACTAGATGCCTGAATATGGCCTGAGCCAGTTCGTTTCTTTGTGCTCGTTCCCGNGAATTCAAATGAGTCTACGTGACACTAGATGCCTGAATATGGCCTGAGCCAGTTCGTTTCTTTGTGCTCGTTCCCACAAACTTCTTAATAGAAAAGAGTTAAGGGTGCTGGACGCCAAAAGATTCATTATTTTATAATAGCAACGAATACAATTCAACATGTATATATTGCTTGTAAAAACTGTTTTCTCGCATAAATAAGTTTTGAATCACATATTTTTTGTATATTGGCGTGTAAAAATCACAATTTTAGTGTTTTTGGAGTGTACAAATAAAATTAACAAAAACATTGACAGAAAAAGTTAAACAAATGTGATTGAAAGGTGGTGTCCTAACTAATTTTAAGGAATGCTTAAAACATGCAAAAATTTCCACATTTAACCAATCCTTCAAAATTGGGAAAACATTCCATGTCGTTATTTCAAATATTTCTTGGAGTAAGTATGGCATCTTATTGCAATGTGAATCATTTCATTCCGGTAAATAAGTTAGGTTTTTATTATTTACAGTTCTCAAAACACTATNATCTTATTGCAATGTGAATCATTTCATTCCGGTAAATAAGTTAGGTTTTTATTATTTACAGTTCTCAAAACACTATAATTGTTATTCTGGCATGCCATAATGCTAAAATTATTTATGTAATGTCTACAAGTTGGACAGTATTTCGAGCAAATATAAAATAGTGCATTTTTTTCGTGTCCGGCACCCTTAAAATAATAAAGGCTGTGCAAACATTACTTTATTTAATGGTGGAGACGTGGTAATTCGCGGATTTATTCAGGGACCAGAGACTTTTTTNGCTGTGCAAACATTACTTTATTTAATGGTGGAGACGTGGTAATTCGCGGATTTATTCAGGGACCAGAGACTTTTTGCACTCAAACCTTTCTGTTACTGCCACAGTATGTCCATGATTTATTTGACACGTCCTGAAAAGTAAATAATAAACGTATAAATAAAAATAATACAACATAACTCAGGNTGTCCATGATTTATTTGACACGTCCTGAAAAGTAAATAATAAACGTATAAATAAAAATAATACAACATAACTCAGGCCTTGCCATGCTCCCTCACTGTGATATAGGCTGTTAATGGTAAAGTAAGTACTTTTAAAGNTACAACATAACTCAGGCCTTGCCATGCTCCCTCACTGTGATATAGGCTGTTAATGGTAAAGTAAGTACTTTTAAAAAACCATTGGAAAAAATTGCATATGTGCTACCGTACACACTGAAATGCAGGTTCACAGTTAAGTTGGCAATGAATTANAACCATTGGAAAAAATTGCATATGTGCTACCGTACACACTGAAATGCAGGTTCACAGTTAAGTTGGCAATGAATTAAGAAAAATCGTTCCAAGTCTTGACGTTATATTGCAGGTGTAATACATCATATTTACAGCAAAGCAAATTCGTGTTTATCTGCTTCGTACGCATTAAAGTACGAGATGGCATATTAGTAATACATTTAGGTTCCCCACATTTACATGCTTTTCTTGACTGGCTCATGAATAAAGTTACGAGGCCCACGGCAATGTAAATGTTATATATGGTGGAAGGATACGAAATGAGGAAGAAAGTAGATCATATGCAGGCCTTTGAAAGTACTCCATTAATCGTGAACAGTCTATAGCAAGAAGACGTNTGAGGAAGAAAGTAGATCATATGCAGGCCTTTGAAAGTACTCCATTAATCGTGAACAGTCTATAGCAAGAAGACGAAGAACATTTGGTTTTGTCTCAAGTATACAAACTACCGGGAAGTCTACCATGCATGTAATTGCACTCATTGCACTTTCGAATGTTCCCGGTGTCTATTTAGCGGTCCTCCAGATATATATATTTTTTTTACCGTAAACTTAGAATAATGAAGGTGAATTTTGACACTTATAAGGATTTTTGTTTAAAAATATTCATCTTTAAAATAAAATCATGTAGGTTTATAATTTTTTTTTTAGTAATGTGTAGGGTTCAATATATAATTTTACTCAGAGCTGTGACTTGTGCAAACAAAAGTGCAAGGATAGGGTTTTTTTTTACACGTTGAATAATTGTGGACGTGTTGCGGCCACTTTTAACGATATTGGCTTTCAAATTAAAAACACTATGTCCATCTTTGCGTGGCCCACGTTTCTACTGAACATTTGTTAGTGATAATTTTTAATAACCTGAAAATTACGAAAGAAATACAATTTTTATATATAAAAACACGCTACCTCATTAACTTACTCCTACTTGCTCTGTCGTAGCATGATTCTTTTCTTAAAAGGGCAGGAAGCGTTCTTTTTTTGGAAGCGACATCGTGGAAGGTGGCCTAGAAAGGCCAAAAATAATTTAACATGTACAGAACCCTGTCCTTTCGTTCGGTCGATCCCGCACTGGGCAGCGCCATTCAGTTGGAAAACTTCCGAGGAAACCTGCTAATAAATTGCTCGATTAGTCTTTCGTCTATATATACCCAGCTCCAACAATCGATTTGCACGTCATAATCGATACGGACCTCCATCAGGGTATCCCCTGACTTCGTCCTGGCCAGGCATAGTTCACCATCTTTCGGGCCCCGACAGTTTTCGAACTCAAGACAGTTCGCGGTAAACGGAACACTCTTGAAAACCCTGCTTAAGATGTAGTTGTATGAACATATTGTATTCTTCCACCATATGTAATATTAATACTGCCCTGGGCCCGATCACTTTATTCGTGCGTGGGTTAAGCAAAGCCGTGAAATCATTATGACAGTAAATACTTTGTAAAACTGCCATTTCTTAAAGTTTAATGTATAAAAAACCTGAAAGAAAGATAAATNATTATGACAGTAAATACTTTGTAAAACTGCCATTTCTTAAAGTTTAATGTATAAAAAACCTGAAAGAAAGATAAATGATCTCAGTACTGACAAATGTTTACCAACACTTCTAATCTAACGCTAAGGTATGGAACTATTTTCCCTCCTTCGTTACCAACGTTACTAGACTCGTGCCAGTCTGTGTGCCCGTTAAAATAAATGCACGTAGGGGCAGTGAAAATTTTCTAAGGTTGATTTCAAAAGTGCTCAGTTTACAGTGAACAGCTTTTATCCCCAGTTTACAGTACGCAACAGGTGAAATTTGCCGCCCAGAACGTACTTATCTGACAGACGGGAGTAGGGTAAGAGGGAAGTTTTCCCCTGGCAAGGNCTGACAGACGGGAGTAGGGTAAGAGGGAAGTTTTCCCCTGGCAAGGATGCAACCCGCAAGGTCTTTGCGCGGTTTCTTCGCACTTTTTGAACCAAACCTTTGAAAAAACACCCCATGTATGTGGTTTTTNTTATCTGACAGACGGGAGTAGGGTAAGAGGGAAGTTTTCCCCTGGCAAGGATGCAACCCGCAAGGTCTTTGCTCGGTTTCTTCGCACTTTTTGAACCAAACCTTTGAAAAAACACCCCATGTATCCTAAATATGCCACGTATCACAAGCGTTTTATACTTGTGTTAACATAAAAGTACTTTACTTTTGATTTAATTTAAATTTTATATACAAAATATATTATTTAATATATAGTTTGTATTAATAAAAACAGCGAGAAAATATTCATGTTGGAAATACCCACTTAGAAATAGTTCTTACGCAAACCCTTATTACATTGAGTGCGCACGAATCCTGCGCGTTGTCTATCTAGTGTAATTTTATATACTCCGTTAAGCTTTGTTCGCATGAGGCGGAGGAATATCCAGGAAGTATAACTTGAGCAGAGCTTCAGAAAAGTGTGAAGTAACCGTTATTGGACTATACCCGTGGAGCGAGAGTCAAGGCCGCAGCCGGTGTGTGAGGAAAACCTCGAAGGGGGGTGGGGGTGGGGAAGGGAGATGAACGCCGA
>NQII01001264.1:99887-137011 GCA_002778355.1 Clitarchus hookeri
TCGTCGGTGCGAGTGACAACGGTAACATCGTTTCGAACCCATACCTCTCCACATTGTCAATGCCTACGACGAAAACGAATGCTGCACTCGTCACCTCACCACCAGGTGCAACAGTGAATGTGCCATTTTCTCCCACGATGCACCGCAATATTTCCATGATGTCATGTACAGATATATATATAGATGGTTTCATTTTATGGAACTTAGTATGACAGAGGTCTTGGTGAGTGGCAGATCGTCGCAGAAGGTGACGGCACCTGGCATAAATATTATGGAGACGTCGGGCGTGGGTCCAGCAGAAGCACCATCACGTTCTTCAGATGGGACACGTGCAGCAACAGCTCGACCATCACCATCTTCAGGCATGATGTCCACAGCGCCATCGACTTCTCCGGTTGAGACGTCTTCAGTGCGGTCGACTGCAACTTCAGGCGAACTGACAGCACCATTTCCTACTGCAACGTCTGTTTCTTCGGCTGTACCATCCAGTTCTTTGGCTGATCTGTCTCCTGCAGAGTTCGGGNCAACTTCAGGCGAACTGACAGCACCATTTCCTACTGCAACGTCTGTTTCTTCGGCTGTACCATCCAGTTCTTTGGCTGATCTGTCTCCTGCAGAGTTCGGGACGTCGCCTCTATCGTCACCACCAGAGAAAACGTATCCATGCAGCTACTGTGACAAGGTATTTACGCATCAACGCACCGCACGAGANTATCGTCACCACCAGAGAAAACGTATCCATGCAGCTACTGTGACAAGGTATTTACGCATCAACGCACCGCACGAGACCATTAATTTCGTGGCTGTAGGAAGAATACCAACCACGTTAAATATGTGTGCTTACGGCGTGGGTCGCTTTTATACCGCAATGATACTTAACGTAAACAAGTAAGGTCATGTGAAGTTAAACTGCAGGCCTCATCGATGCCTCGGTGCCGGATCTGCAACAGAGAGTTCTTGCAGCCTCCGTCGGTGGAGTGATGGACGGTGATTTCGATTAAATGGCTCCACTGCCAAAATCTGTTGCTACCAGTATGAACGACGAACCTGGCACCTCATCACCAGGAGCAACATCTCTTTCCACGAAGACATCTTCATCCATGGTTCCTACTCCTTCCGACGTGATGACAGCCGAACAATCTGAGGTCGGTAGTGTGTCATCTACGGAACTTTCAGTGGAATGTCGGTGTCGCTTCTGCTGAAATGACTTTGCCTTCAAGCTTACTGCACGACGGCATGAAGTTCACGAGTGCCCGAAATAGTTGGTTTCGTATTTACCAAATTAGAATTGAATGTGATGTTTATACGGATGCAGACGAACATAAATAATTTTGCAGTTATAAATTTTCATAAATTTGAAAAAAAAATAAAACCTTATTTTAATATTTAAAAATAAATCTTTCCTTCTCCCGCCATAAACTGATTATGATTAAAAAAGCACTATGATGCAAATCTAATATATAAAATTCTCCCGTCACAGTGTTAGTCACTGAACTCCTCCAAAACGGCTGGACCGATTTTTATGAAATTTTTTATGTATACTCGGTAGGTCTGAGAATAGATTTATATCTATTTTTTACACCCCTAAGTAATAAGGGTGGCCACCCCCAAACAATTTTTTTTTATTGTTTGAACAAAATTTTTATTTTTTATTTTTTTATGATGTGGCATCAAAAAATACATACCCTCCTAAATTTTCACCCTTCTACCACCAACCCTTATTTTTTTATAGCGATATTAGTAATTTAATAAATTTTACCCTAGGTCGATAACTGATCAATTATCATCGATCATTTATCGATCTAGGTTACAATTTATTCCCACCAGGTGTCTCCCAGTGACACAGCACGGAGTAGCCGGTCTCCACTTTCTCTCACACAATAACCTTTCTCTTATTCATTTGTGCTCAGATCGTAGTAGTGACGTGTTTACAATTATATTTTCAATAATTAAGTGTACTTCTTAATTAACTTTATTATTGATCGCAAAGCTGTAATTGTTTGTGTTTCAATTTTATTAATATTTATTAAATTATCTAATTTTATATTCCGTCATAGTCCACAGAGCTCCATGCCTCTTCCACTTATATACCACATCCTCACACACTTAAAATAAGTTATAGTTATTTTTTTCTAATACTATAATCACTAGAAATACTTTTTATGGCAAAACAACGTTTGCCGGGTCAGCTAGTATTATTATAAATTTAGCTAATCACTATGTCTATATATGGTCGTAGGTTCTTATACATGCATACTTTCGTGGAGCTAGAAATTATGCTTGCAAACTGAATTTCACGAGTCTGGCCCTAAGAAATCGCAAAAAATATAATCGCATAAGCCATAAATATTTGCTTGCTTACAAACTAACTTGCGATAATGTGGGGAAACTATGATTTGAGTTACAGACTCAACTGAAAAAGAAAAATACGAGCTCTATGATATATTGCTTGCCTTTAATTGTACTTAAAATGCAAACAATCATACATTTACTATGAATTTTTATAAAAAAAACTATTATATTCGGAATAGTTCTTGAATTTATCGTGATGGAGTGTATGCACTAAACCAATAATACAATGGTTATGCATGATACACACAAACAACATTAAATATTGGAATGAGGTAATGTGCTATGATAGATTTTTATGACTGGTTGGCAGGGTGAGCGGTGTTATGACATTTTATGATCCTCGATTTTTAGAATTTTGTGGGCGAAGAGAGGGAGGCTGGTGAGTGTTGGAGGGGGTAGGTGGGTCCTGTTGGTGAGGGGGTGAAGGTTGTTGAGGTGGTAGAGGGGTGTTGGTTTGTGGTGAGGGAATGAGTGTGTATTAGTTTTTACAATTTTCTTTTTTATTACAGGTTTTTCTGAGGGAGGATCAATACGTCCCCGAAGTGGCAGGCCGAAATCATATAATTTTTATGAAATAGTTTTGTATTTAATGGAATTATGATCTGCAGCGACATTCTAAACCAATAAAATTATTACAAATCGGAGGTGGTAGGCCGATACTTTTTAATTTTTTATTAAAATATTTTTATTGTAGTAATTTTTCTATTAAAATAATTTCTAGTGACGATGGGGGGAAGAACATCATCCAACATGGTATTGAGCCCTGGCTGTGATGCCTACCCGTATGGCGGACGACACCGACCAACATGGCCGCTGGCCGTGCCTACTAAGATGGCGGATCGATCCTGGATCCTATCCCGGATCCCGTTGTCCCCGAACCGACATACCCTATCTACTATCATAGTATTTAGTTATAATTAATATGAACTGAAACAGGGAGAAATTAAGTGTTTTGATAATACCTAGTAATAAATACTTGATATGCAAAATACTATTACTGAGAGCGCAGGAATGAGGAGCGGTGGCCTTTTGGTGTAATTTTCTAGACTTGGNTTGATATGCAAAATACTATTACTGAGAGCGCAGGAATGAGGAGCGGTGGCCTTTTGGTGTAATTTTCTAGACTTGGTTGAGATTGGTTTGCATGAGGCGGAGGATTATCGGGGAAGTAGAACTTCAGCTGGACTTCATAAAAGTTGGAAGTGACCGTGAATTGACTACAGTAATGTGTGCGCACTGTAACTGGAGAGGTGGACGGCTGCGGTGGTGCGTAAGGAGTGATGTCATAAGGCAGGCAGTGCCCCGAGAGTGGGGAAAGGGCATTGTGGGGGCGGACAATGGGTCGCCGCCGCCGCCTCGCGACGACAACATCCATCACGTCGCCGCCTCCAGCCCCGGGGCCTTGTTATGGAGATGCCCTCCCGCACCTGCCATTGTCGCCGCCGGGTTCCTCCGTCCCTGCTTCGTCTGCGCGGCTTTCCTTCCTTCCTTCCTCCATATCCCTCCGCAGGGGCCGTAGTGGTTTAGCGGTTAGACTACTCGCCTGCCTCCCACCTAGACGAAACGGGTTCAATCCGCGGCCGGTTTACTCCCGGATTTTCGCAAATGGGAATCGTGCTCGGACGATGCCGTTGGTCGACGGGTTTTCTCGGGGATATCCCGTTTCCCCAGCCCTTGCATTCCGGCGCTGCTCCATTTTCACCTCATCACATGACCCACGTTGGCTCTCAGTACCTCGTTGTTAAGAGCCGCCCAAATCTCTTAACTCAACTTATAAGTGTTATCACGAAAGAATAACCCCTATTTCGATTACAGCACTGTTCCGAGACATGTGATGACCCACTTTTATTATTAATTTACTCAACTTTGGCTGTGACAAACAAATGGTAAAAAACGTAGAAATCCACCGTATCAATTTTTTTTTGTAACATACACTGCACCATATTGGTTTTTGTGATTTCAGTATAAACTTTTCTGACGAACACAAGTGGTTAGGTGAAGCAAATTTTGGTTCATCACAGTTAGGTACCTTAGTACAACAGTACTATAGCTCAAAAAATATTATTTATATTAAATATCTTACAAAATGCACTACAGAAATCTATATTACGTGTAAACCTTTTATAGCTTAATTACTAGCGGTTACACTTGTGTGTGTGTTGATGCAGCATGACAATGCGCTGGAGTAAGGAATTTTGTTAATGAAACACTGGCTTTCTTAAAAACTGCATGTTTTGAGTTGTAACACTGATGTACTGAGGTATCGACTTGCTTGCAAGTGCGGCTGGACTTTGGAATGCACACATGGCTGTTTGGTTCTGCACAGTGGTATATTCTGTGACGATGCCGCACCTCAGAAGCTCCCCCACCCCCTTCCTCCCAGCTGCCGGTTCACCCACTCTCACTTTCTGAAACCCTAGCACCCGAGTCATCATTCCACGCTCGTCCATTTGTCCCGACACCGCAAGCCTCATAAATTAACATGGCCCCCGGGGGTGGATCTGAAAGGGGAGGGGGCGAAGGATCTCTCACTCCCTCGCTCAGCTCGACGTCATCGAGTCCGCTCCTGGGAGTCGCTGTCTGTACGCTGTTACTGCTCTTTCTTCACGTGTATGTTTCCTGCATCGTGCGAGGTTCGTCGACTGCCCGCAAAATGAGCATTCGCCACTTTCTCCAGCAAGCGCAGAAGAATTATCTGCCCGGTGGACTGTTTCAAGGCTCCTATAACTGGAGATCCTGCCTGCCCGTGGNTTTTCCATTCCCTACGGGCTTCTTACCGTGCCACATAGTCCTCTTTGCAACATTTTCATTTACAACAATTCCAGTCACGACGAGCCGGTTTCAAGTCCCGGAAGGGTCACTCCCGTAATTCCACATGTGAGAAACATGGCGGACATTTCCGTTGACTTGTGGGTTTTCTCGGGGAGCTCACGTTTCCCCCACCCTTGAACTACGTTGTCACTCACTCCATGTCACCATTCATGGCATTAGGCAACACGTCCAGTGGATTACGGAAGAAACACTACTCTATAATGCCATAACGAGAGCAAACTGGGATTGATTCCTGCCATTTTAAGATGTTTTATTATTTATTTGGCTACAACCTGATCAAAGATATCTGGTATTTAGTTTCATTGACAAAGAGGGTATATAAAATTAATAAGAACAAACATTTCCACATAATGGCAAGACGGCAGGTGTCTGTGTCTACAGGTGTTCATAAAACATACCAAGATATGGAAGTATCGATTGCATGTTTTAAAATAATCATTTATATAAATTTATAAAAATCTGTGGAAATTTGCACGAGTTTTGCAGTATTGAATACAAAATTGAGAAAATTGGTTTTTCTACTTTATATATTAAAAATTTAAATGTTCGTTACAGAATCTTTCCAATTTCTCTACTCATCCCGCATTTCGTTACAGTTATATAATAAATTATTATTTTTTATTTAAATATACGTACTTATACATATATACACATGTGCATTTATGTATGTATTCATGTACTTCACTTATAGTGATATAGTGAAAGGTTAACTCTCACCCCAACTCCAAGTAACAACACTCTGAAGACGTTCGTTTTTGCAAAATTACAATAGATAAAATATTATATGACTTACGAAGAGGCCCATTTCAATGAAAATAAAACTTTTCGCGATATTTTATTTTAAAATATTATAAAGTTCTAACGATAAAACATTACATTCTCTCGATCGTTTTTTATTGAATGTAGAACCGCAATTTGTGGAAGTCTGAAGGGCAATGTCACCCCAGAAAACTTTCATCGTAGAAATATTAAATGCTGTGTTATTATCGTAGAAAAATTTTATACCCTTAGCTGATATCTGATGTTTTGTGATGAATATAAATTATCTCAAATAATTAAGCAAACAAAGTTGCCTTGGTGTAATGCTCTTAGACGAACGGTTGTAGAAATGAATAACTTGAAAGATTGGTGTGGTATGTTTGTGTGTGGACAGCTATGCGACAAGTAGGTTAACTTTAAAGAATAACAAACTAAAGAACAAGTACAGTGGTAAAAATTATATTGAAACCATTTATTATGAGTGATTTCGAACGACGTATTTCAAATAAGAGTGAAAACAACATTTAAACTTTACAAAGACAATTTATACATTTGTATTACTTTCATTACTTCAATCATAAACATTTATATTTGAAGTAAATGGTGTTATTGCGGCTTGCATAGTGTCTCTGGTAGGACTAAGCTGAAACTGTCTCTTGAGTCGGGGAGAGAGAAATCATTGTAGTGGTACCAGTTTTTGAATCATAGAATGTATTCAGCATTANACTGTCTCTTGAGTCGGGGAGAGAGAAATCATTGTAGTGGTACCAGTTTTTGAATCATAGAATGTATTCAGCATTCATTATTGAAACTTCTTCTTTGTCATGGTGTAGCATATCACTCAGATAATTGCACGACTGTAATTAGGCTGGTCGAAACCTCATGCAACAGCGCGGTAGTGGAAAGTAAAACACATCCAGGAAAACTACACACGGTGGCCCTGTGGTGGTTTGTCATTGCCTTCCGCGCTACGGAGGCGAGCAACAAACATTAAACACATGCGCAGTTACCTACTCTACAGAGAGGCGGTTTTCTTAATGAAAGGAGATGATATTTACGCCAGTTGTTAATATCATTTTCCAGTTTGCGATATCACTACACTATTTATGGAATTGTCGTTTTATCACAAGCATTTACGAAATATTGTAAATAAATTTACAATGAAATCACGATTATCAAATTAATTAATTTGAATACCATGATTTCCAACGACGCTAAGCTTGTTTTATGTGTGCGTGCGTGTGTGTATATTCGAGTATATCTATTCGATATAATTTCTCATTTATAGGAAATATCATAATTGCATAGCAATGTGCACTTTATGTCTGGCAGCCCTATACTTAAGATGGGTCAGGCCCCGCCATATTGGATCTTCACTATTGTTGCCATAAGTTCCATTTAAGAACATCCAACGAAATTTTTCGCATGACGTGGCATAAATAATAGTTTCTGAAGCTTTATGAAACTATTAAAGCTCTACCATGTTTATTAATTTTGACTAGTGACTGCAGGCAAGAAATAAGTAAATGTTTGTTGCTTGCAGTTTCAGCAATGATACGGGCAACAGCCACCTAGCAATACATGTATTAGAACGTGTGCAAAGCAATGCCCTATGCCTTGTCGACTCCCAAAATAAAATATAAAATCTGTGTTGCAAGTTACAGCGAAAATTCCGTAAATTCAAGATGGCGGGAACTGATCCCCCTTAATGTGAGTTTGGTATGACAGCCAAACGTAATATTATTACGTTAAATTGAAGGATTTAAAACGCTTAGTACTGCAGCCGGCTAATTATAACTACTCAAGCTATTATTTTCAAATGTGGCATATGGTATCCAAATGATAACGTGAGATAACGTTGTTATCGGGTTGAGAGCATTCACGAAGCTGTTTAATTGATGAAGTGATTGCAGACATTACGCAGTGGTATCGTTTGCAGTATATATTTATGTATCGTTGAAAAGTTTCACATAATGTTTAAAATTATATTTATCTTATCGAATTTGTGTAACAAGAGAAACTGTTGTTGAAGCATTCGAGCTGAATTGAAATTTTTCGCTTTTTTTTACAAAGAAATCTAAGTGGTATTGGTGAGGCAGTGAAAATAAAGTTATGAATAGCATTAAGGTTTGGCTAATGTATAACGTTTTCCTATAATAATTTCAATTTAAATGAAAAAAAAACCTTAGTTAAAGGGATATAAAGAAAAAATAATTTTTATATGTTAATTTTTTACAATATGAGATATGTTTAGCATTTTACCACATTTTGTGATATATTTCATACCTCATACGACAAGACCTTCCATTCGGAATTGGAAAAGTTATTNACTGTCTCTTGAGTCGGGGAGAGAGAAATCATTGTAGTGGTACCAGTTTTTGAATCATAGAATGTATTCAGCATTAATTATTGAAACTTCTTCTTTGTCATGGTGTAGCATATCACTCAGATAATTGCACGACTGTAATTAGGCTGGTCGAAACCTCATGCAACAGCGCGGTAGTGGAAAGTAAAACGCATCCAGGAAAACTACACACGGTGGCCCTGTGGTGGTTTTTCATTGCCTTCCGCGCTACGGAGGCGAGCAACAAACATTAAACACATACGCAGTTACCTACTCTACAGAGAGGCGGTTTTCTTAATGAAAGGAGATGATATTTACGCCAAGTTGTTAATATCATTTTCCAGTTTGCGATATCACTACACTATTTATGGAATTGTCGTTTTATCACAAGCATTTACNAGTTGTTAATATCATTTTCCAGTTTGCGATATCACTACACTATTTATGGAATTGTCGTTTTATCACAAGCATTTACGAAATATTGTAAATAAATTTACAATGAAATCACGATTATCAAATTAATTAATTTGAATACCATGATTTCCAACGACGCTAAGCTTGTTTTATGTGTGCGTGCGTGTGTGTATATTCGAGTATATCTATTCGATATAATTTCTCATTTATAGGAAATATCATAATTGCATAGCAATGTGCACTTTATGTCTGGCAGCCCTATACTTAAGATGGGTCAGGCCCCGCCATATTGGATCTTCACTATTGTTGCCATAAGTTCCATTTAAGAACATCCAACGAAATTTTTCGCATGACGTGGCATAAATAATAGTTTCTGAAGCTTTATGAAACTATTAAAGCTCTACCATGTTTATTAATTTTGACTAGTGACTGCAGCAAAAAATTAGTAAATGTTTGTTGCTTGCAGTTTCAGCAATGATACGGGCAACAGCCACCTAGCAATACATGTATTAGAACGTGTGCAAAGCAATGCCCTATGCCTTGTCGACTCCCAAAATAAAATATAAAATCTGTGTTGCAAGTTACAGCGAAAATTCCGTAAATTCAAGATGGCGGGAACTGATCCCCCTTAATGTGAGTTTGGTATGACAGCCAAACGTAATATTATTACTTTAAATTGAAGGATTTAAAACGCTTAGTACTGCAGCCGGCTAATTATAACTACTCAAGCTATTATTTTCAAATGTGGCATATGGTATCCAAATGATAACGTGAGATAACGTTGTGATCGGGTTGAGAGCATTCACGAAGCTGTTTAATTGATGAAGTGATTGCAGACATTACGCAGTGGTATCGTTTGCAGTATATATTTATGTATCGTTGAAAAGTTTCACATAATGTTTAAAATTATATTTATCTTATCGAATTTGTGTAACAAGAGAAACTGTTGAAGCATTCGAGCTGAATTGAAATTTTTCGCTTTTTTTTACAAAGAAATCTAAGTGGTATTGGTGAGGCAGTGAAAATAAAGTTATGAATAGCATTAAGGTTAGGCTAATGTATAACGTTTTCCTATAATAATTTCAATTTAAATGAAAAAAAAACCTCAGTTAAAGGGATATAAAGAAAAAATAATTTTTATATGTTAATTTTTTACAATATGAGATATGTTCAGCATTTTACCACATTTTGTGATATATTTCATACCTCATACGACAAGACCTTCCATTCGGAATTGGAAAAGTTATTNAGCATTTTACCACATTTTGTGATATATTTCATACCTCATACGACAAGACCTTCCATTCGGAATTGGAAAAGTTATTGCGATACATACATTAATAAATGGATCCGTAACAGAGCGTTTTGAACACAGTAGGGCTATGTTTGGGATTTGCCGTTTTTGGGGACAGCAGGATTTTATGGCAAGTTCATCCTTGATTATGCCTCCAAAAATGCGAGTATCTTAATCCCGAACTGTAGATGAGAAGATATAAAAGCAATATAATAAAATTAATTCAGTATGAGTTATACAGTCTATCAAAACAATCTGACATGAAAGCTGGCTTAAGTAGAATCTATTGTTTGGTAAACATTCATTCTGCTAACAAACTACCCATCACTTGGTAAATATTCCAGTACCTATAGTTGCAAGGAGTGATCTGTAAGCTTCCGAAGGAGTCCTGTGGTGATCGCTAACGACAATGCCGTCGGAGTGGAGGTTGGGGTAATTGAAGAGAGGCTAATACCATTGACGCACTCTGAAGTAGAGCGTGGACTACACAATTTCTGATATAATTAATTTAATTATTAATTGTATTAATATAAGAGAATATTGCTTAGTGGTTTATTATTTGAAATCAGAACTGCAGTGTTGTGAGAAAGTAAATTATGAAAGACATTGCTGGATACTATGCTTGCAATAATGAAAATTAATTAGAAAAATTTAATTTAGGCATTTTATTTAATTAAGATCTCCATATTTTGCAAACCTCGTTACGCCTAGGCATTTGTGAAACCATATTTTAAATTATTTATCTGTAGCACTAAGTTACTTAAAAAAATATGCATATAGAGTATTAAAAACATTTTCGAAAAATAACAGTCATCAAGATTTCATAAATATTCGAAACCGTGATAATTAGATTAGGGGACAAAACACTACCTGCTACGCATTAACTGTCGCATGTCTTTATTAGTTATACACACACTGACTATTTGCATCTCATATGCATTGTTAAATGACTTTTTAAATCAGATGTATTCATTCACAGATACAAATATTACACGCGACATTTATACACCCGGTTAGTATAAACAATATTAAAAAGTGTGTGGAAGACGAGCGCGTGTAAAGATAGGTGCACATTGACGTATGCAAACCCGTACACGGCAAACCAGGCCCACGCACACGCTCAACCGCATGCACACACTTCTGTGTGCTCAGCCGCACGTGCACAAACACACACACCTCCATACAACTTACTTTCGTGCACACTCCCGTGCACATCCGCATGCATACGCAAATGTACACGCGCGCGCACACACACATATACAAACGCAAATACGCACTACCCTCTCTACGAGGAAAGTAGAATAAAACTACTCTATATTTCATCTTACATTGGTCACTCATGGAAGTACGCTAATTTTTATAGTTATCGATAAATGCAATTTATTATCAACTGAAAGATATTCGCGAAGAAAGGTTTTNGAAGTACGCTAATTTTTATAGTTATCGATAAATGCAATTTATTATCAACTGAAAGATATTCGCGAAGAAAGGTTTTAGAGACATAGACCTAGTTGCAATAAAACTGAACGTGTCAGCAAATATGATTCGAACCTGCACCCTATCCTCAGACAACTACAATTTCACTTTATATCTAAGTTTATACTGTGGCGTATCGCGTTGGCAAGATAATAAGATCGGAGAATCGGAGAGCTTTGCAAGAACAATACAGGTAAGAGTAAAAAAATAACCTTACGGCATAAGGTGTCACTACAATAAGCCTTTGGTGAGAATTCTTTAAGTAGATCACAAATAATGGTCTGATAAAATATAATTTCCTCTTTTCATTTATATGTGTTGAGAGGAACCACGATGGTCCAGTGGTCAGACCACTCGTCTTACACCGCGGCGAACCGGTTTAATTTCCGGAGGATTCGCTCTTGATTTTCATACGTAGGAAATGTGGTGGAAGTTGCCGTTCGCCGGTAGGTTTTCTCGGGAAATTCCCGTTTTCGCCCGTTTTCTTCCGTCAGTGCACTATCTTCATCTCCCACCACAACCACCCCGTGTATTCAGCTGTTAAAGTGCCTCTTGAATCTCACACATTGATGAGTTGAGGTTGTAATTTCGCCATCATCCTGCATAAAGAAATATCAGAGAAAAAATAAATGCAGTCTCAAAATACATTATCATGGTATCGTAACGTTAAAATCTATTTTATATATTCATAAATATGCTGTTTTCTGAATGTCAGAAAGCCGTCGCGGTTTCTCGCAGGAATGAGCAAGCCATTTGGTATTTGTCACCCAGATAACATACATCAGGAAAAATCACATAATTGTTTGAAATTAAATGCATCCATGAATATATTATATCAACGCAATTATAAACATTTCGAAAAATGATTTTGCAGGTGGGTGCAGAACGAGGGAGAAACGTTATAAGTAATTTATAATCACATGTGGAGAACAACCGCACGTGACAATGTCACTATGACTTAAACGTAATAGATGCGAGTTTTCATTGATGTCACTTTCATACTCTGAGTATTGAGTAATTTGAAAATTATGTATATATATATATATATATATATATATATATATATATATATATGTGTGTGTGTGTGTGTGTGTGTAATTTATACTTTTAGGAAAGGTGACAAAGATTACTGGTTTCATATTGAAAAAAGTCACTCTCTTTAGGGGTTAAAAAAGTATATTTGTGTGTGGTGTGTAAAAACAATCGTTTAAGTCTATCTGTCCTCGTAAAGCACGGTAAAAAAGAATGCGTACCCATAATGAGTATTCGTTTGAATAGAAATGATTTGCGTTATGTGCTGGATTTCACGATATTGAGCGAAACGGCTTGGCACTCCTCACCCTTCACGAGGTTGGAAGAAACTCATTTTTCACGCCACTCTCTTAGAATTCTGTCAGGCGGAAGTGCATGGAGGTGGTTTCCTAGTTCATGTTTTTTCNTCATTTTTCACGCCACTCTCTTAGAATTCTGTCAGGCGGAAGTGCATGGAGGTGGTTTCCTAGTTCATGTTTTTTTTCTTTTCGCTCCTTAAGACTGTGTTCTTTACCTTCCCTGTACCTCGAGGTACCTAAATTCCGCGAACTCATNTTTCGCTCCTTAAGACTGTGTTCTTTACCTTCCCTGTACCTCGAGGTACCTAAATTCCGCGAACTCATGCGGCAGAAGGCTGAACTACAACATCTATAATCAGCGAGAAGTCCTTTTTCCGTTTTGGGTCTGAACTGTGCGTGGTTCGGTCTCAAAGAAGACACGCACACAGAGACGAAATGGCGTAGCGGTTCCTTTGATGTGATCTTACGCATTTTCTGGTTGGCTGCGCGAAGCTCTGGGAAATACATTTTCGTCTGATTGGCTACTGCGTTCTGCGAACACTTCCCTATTGGTTTGGCTGCTGGTTAGTGACGCCATTTTTTTGGCATTTGCGGATAGATTTCGCTACATAAACGCGAAATCTCGCCAGTCCTAACAAATTATGGCCATCATACANAAACAAGTATCGCCGATTCAACTGTGCTGTCAGCGAAAAATTTCCAAAACATAATAGCAGTGTTTTCTCTATATTATGCCCAGCAAGAAAGCTCAGGTTGGTGAAACACCCTTAGCTACGCCTTTTGCAATAAATTTGTGCACAAACATTTTTTTGCTGTGGCTTTTACACAAACTGTCCGGCATGAGAGTAGCATTTATGAAACTTGAGGTCAACATGAACATTCACTAATGTTGATTTGCAACAAACGCCTTCACCGGCATTAATAAAGTGTTTGGTGTCAGCACTGACATTACAATACTTCCGGCGGTAAAGGGCACGCACTGCGCATATAGCAGACGTCTCTTATGATGAGTATTCCGAAAGCAATGCTTGGCGTCTCGCAAGTAAAAGCGGTCCGTAAATTACGTGAGAATTTTATTGGCAAACAGCGTGGCTTATTGCGTACCGCCGAAGTAAAGTTTTTATTAAGTACGATGGGGGTGTTGCTAACGTCAAACAAATTTAAAGCATTTCTTGGGTAAAATTAATTAATGCAAAACTAGGACGAATAACTGAACTTATTCAATGATGGCGTGTGATAACGTTTACGATTTGATCAGCTGTACCGAGCTTTCGGGGATTAAGATGGCGTGTGTCAAACAAAAATTTTATATGTGCTTATTTTGTTTTTATTGCAAATTTAAGCATTTCTTAGCAAAATTTTTATTGGGTTTTCAGTCCTTAAAGAAACACAGTTTCTGATCTGCTGCAGCCCTAACATATCGTGTGTTGTGAGTTTTGCCTACCAGTCAAGTATTCGAACTTTTGATTCTAAATTGACGCTCAAATATCTCGAAAACTGTAGGTTCTAATGCATGACGACCTATTTTGATCTTTCTAATGTATGATTAATAATCCATTNAAATATCTCGAAAACTGTAGGTTCTAATGCATGACGACCTATTTTGATCTTTCTAATGTATGATTAATAATCCATCTTTACGAACCCTATTAAACTTCCGGGTCGCAAAATTCTGTGCAAAATAAAGACGGAAAATTCCATAATTTCTGAAACTATTAAACGTTATAAAATATATCCAGTATTTGCTTATATGTTTCCACATAAACGTTCGTACATACAGACCCCAAAGTTCCATCTCAAAGAGTTTATCTAATATTTAAAATGAAAAGGTTATTAAGGTCAAACTTATATCTTGTTTATCGCACTTGGAAGTCACATTTTAGACCATATGTCATATAAATATTTCCCCTTACTTTGTTCTGACGAACCTACAACTGAAGTTTGTCGGTAAAATTCAAATACAATTGGAATTACACTTTGTGTGTGCGTGCATGTTTATGGTGTAAATAAAATAACGCAATCGCAGAGGGATATGTTTCTGTGTTTAGCAAAGCAATTTAGTTTACTTGGATACATTTATTGTTGCTAAGTACACCTGCTACGTTAACAACCGTGCCGTATAGAATAACTCACTTAACGTGCAGCGAATGAAAGTATCTAACTGGCGTCAAGCTGGCTTCGGGCTCCCTCCAAAACGAATTTCATTTCATGGTTACGCCCCTGGGCAACTCACTTCCAGAATGAAATTAAACGTGAAAGTGTCTCAAATCTATAAGAGAGCCGCCTATCGAGGCAGCCATATGGTCAGCTAGTCTTCAGCAAAAGCGATTTTTTTTTAAAATAAAAATAACTCCATGTTCTTGAGTGATGTCTTCTTAGAATAACAGTTGAGAAACAACGTTTCACTTCCAAGGACTTAGTATCCGTTCNTTTTAATAAAAATAACTCCATGTTCTTGAGTGATGTCTTCTTAGAATAACAGTTGAGAAACAACGTTTCACTTCCAAGGACTTAGTATCCGTTCTATACCTTGGTACCTAACGTGTTTATTTCTAAAGTAAAAGTAGAATTTAAAAATGTGTTTTCAATAATAATTTTTAGGTGAATCCGCCATGTAAAAAATATAGATATTTTTTCAGTGAATTGCCTAAATCTAATTTAATTTTTTTTTTCCTACATGGTAGGGATAATTTTACATTTATAAGGATGCAAATACAGAACTGCTTCCACTTACTACTACTTACAGCTGTAAACGTCACTATGCACTTGACTCTATCCTTAATGTTGTATATCCTTGACTCTATCCGTAGTGTTGCCAATGTGATGTTACGTCACCTGAATCTAACTGAGGTGTATGGAGTCTGATAAAACATCACATCCGCAGTCTTCGAAGAGACAGGAGAGGGAATGTTAAGTTACTTCTCGTGTAGTTTTCGCAAGCTTCTCGACAATGTAATATTACGTCAGCAACTCTCGAAGCGTAAGTTACTCAAATTTACAGGATATATTGTAGGCCTATAGTATTCTACGTTCGAAATAAAACTATACTGTGACACTTTCAACTCGGTTTTATATTGGCGGAGAGACGGGCCGGTAATGAACGTTGTTTGGTTTTTGCAAGCGTTTTGTGTGTTGTGAACCAACAGGACTGTTGTAAACAGAAACACAGAGATCAACAGAACTGATGGAAATGCAGTCGTCAATATAGGCGATTCACTTCTAGCTTGTTTTACTGGTCAGTAAATCTGTACCGCACTCGAAGTGTTAACAAATGTAGGAAAGCCAACAAGGATATACGGGGGAAAATTTATATTAGGTATTCACTCTTGCTCAACACACCTATAGGCCAACAACGATGTGGAAAGTTTGAGAACTTTTACTTACATTGCGGTTTAATATATTTTAAGTAGTTCAGGTACGTGCAGTGCACATTTATCGATATTATTATGACACACAATGACAGGATCACAGCTAAAATACTCATAAAGGATAATTGTTGACTAGGATACTGGGAGACCGCACATCAGTTCAGTATCTTGTGTCCAAAGGCTATGTTTGATAAGGTATTTGCAAGACGATATGTGTGCGTGTCTGTATATACATACTACCCATCTAACAAAACATCTCCTCCGCTGCAAAATAATCTATAGTGTAGCCGAGTCCCATGCCGTGTACATACTCGTTACGACGGCCTCGTCTTTTAGCTGAACATTCGATGCCGTTTTCAGCCTGCACCAATCAGCGGCGCGAGAAGAGAGAATCGCTACAAAACAGCACGTGTGAGTTTATTTCTTTTCATCAATACAGTAAGCAGTGACTGTATTCGTATGTCACATGAAGAAACACATCGGCTCGAAGCGACGCGGACGTGTGTTGCTAAGGACGCAATCGTCACGCACCAACGTATTCGGCAAACAGAGCGATAATCTGTTTCAACACAACAAACGGACGTGCGTTCTTTGAAACGTGTCTGCTTCCCCAACACATTTATGACGTAACACCATCCGTTCACCGCTTACTGTACCGACGACAACGAATCAACGCGCACGTGGCGTTCTGCTACTATTGATGTTTTGTTAGATGGGTAGTAGCGTCTGCGGGTTGCATAGATGCGGAAAAATAGGCGCGGACGACTCACCCGGTATATATATATATTTATTTAAATATATATGTATGTAAATATATAATCTGTGCAACTAGTTTCGTTGTTTATTTAATAGTATTTTTCTTTTATTATCATACATTTTTCAGACTATTATTTCGTATCACAACGAAAAAGGATGTCATACGTAGAGATGGGGGAATTCCGCGACTACACTTGAGAACAAGCTGTACTAGAAACAAATTAGCATTTGAGCTGATCATGTGATTGGCTTATCATTTATTATACACTCCCTGGATGACTCCGAGCCAATCACAAACCTGCAAATGAAAGAAGACCGAGTCCTGTGACGTTAGGTCTGGGTAACAAATGTCGACACACCGAGGCAGCAGCTGGGAGTAGAGGCTGAGGCTGGAGTATACAAGGAATTATGGAGTCTAGCTCGCGGCTACGGAACTATCCCATCCCTATTCATATGCTAAAAATGTTGGAAATTATTTTGAGATCTTGAACGCTTAGCCTATGCGGACTTGTACTGAACAAAGTAGATGAACATACGCAGGTGAAATGGCGTGGCGGTCGCTTTGACGCAGGAGTACCCATTCTCCGATTGGCTGTGCGAGGCTCTGGGAAGGGGTTTTGAATCTGATTGGCTACCGCGTGCTGCAAATGTTCCCCTGTTGACTGCGCGGCCGTTCGGTGAGTTAAAATTGTTTAATTGCCGCGTGCCGTCGGGCGTTCGGCGGTCGGACATGTTGCTGGCCATTGACGCCATTTTGCTGGCGTGTGCGACTCGAGTTCGCGAGATAAGTGGCTATTTCACTTCAGTTTTTCTTCCATCTTGGACAAATTTTTGTTTCAACGTAGCCTAGTTTTCAAATAAAAAATTGAAAAACAACGCCTGTCAAGACATAAGGTGCATATTTTGCCCATATTGTTTGTAAATAATCTGTAATCGTAAACATGCTTAACTCATTATTTTTTCTTTTTCAGTCTCGCATGAAAAAAATTCACAATTAAATAAGCCCATTATGATCGCAGAAATTTTATAAAGTAGTTCTGTATGTAATAATAAGTTTTCAAATTAAATATTAAATCTTAACAGTAAATCATAATGAGTTATAAATAAACACAATAATGCAAGGATACCAAGGATTATAAGTACACCGTGTATGGGTCGTCCTTAATATGTCTCCCTAGTTGTCAAATTGAGTTAATTGTAAGCATATTTGTATATCATATTGTTTAAAATAACTATGGAATAATTCAACGTAAATATTTTTTCAGGGCAGAAATGAAAGTCGATATTTAGATGCCCATTCTAAAATTTGGTTATTGAAACATAAAAGTGTCTAAAGACAGCAAAAATCACTGTAGGTAGCCCTATACGTACGAGATTCTCCTGTAAACCAGTGTTTTAAACTATAGCGATTTTGCTGTATTAAAATCCTACAGCTACTGCTTAGTTTTCTGAGGAAACAGAAAACACGCGACGCTTGTTTATGCTATTTTCCCATCGCCATTGCAATGCTTTCTAATGGCAGGATTTGACCTTGAGGTGTTTAATATTGTTTATTAGGGAGGCCCCTTAAGGCTCCCGCCTACCTAGATCTATNTGAGTTATAAATAAACACAATAATGCAAGGATACCAAGGATTATAAGTACACCGTGTCTGGGTCGTCCTTAATATGTCTCCCTAGTTGTCAAATTGAGTTAATTGTAAGCATATTTGTATATCATAATGTTTAAAATAACTATGGAATAATTCAACGTAAATATTTTTTCAGGGCAGAAATGAAAGTCGATATTTAGATGCCCATTCTAAAATTTGGTTATTGAAACATAAAAGTGTCTAAAGACAGCAAAAACCACTGTAGGTAGCCCTATACGTACGAGATTCTCCTGTAAACCAGTGTTTTAAACTATAGCGATTTTGCTGTATTAAAATCCTACAGCTACTGCTTAGTTTTCTGAGGAAACAGAAAACACGCGACGCTTGTTTATGCTATTTTCCCATCGCCATTGCAATGCTTTCTAATGGCAGGATTTGACCTTGAGGTGTTTAATATTGTTTATTAGGGAGGCCCCTTAAGGCTCCCGCCTACCTAGATCTATTTTCAGCGTTTGAGGCCGGGAAGCGCGAGAGCGACAAGGGCGACACTGCCACGCGCTTCAAGTGCGCCATCGCCGCTAAGCGCAAGGCTCTCAACTGGCGTGCAGTGTTCTCGTCGTGCTGCGTGTGACTTCCAGAGGCGATTGATAATAAGTCTGTGTGCAAGGTTCAATGCATGGCCCTTGAGTATTTGTGTGTGTATGTGACGCGGATATTTTGAAGTACGGCGCTTTGAAAAAGCAGTTTTTGTTATGTTGGAGTACTCTGAAANTACCTGTGGGACTTCCAGAGGCGATTGATAAAAAGTCTGTGTGCAAGGTTCAATGCATGGCCCTTGAGTATTTTTGTGTGTATGTGACGCGGATATTTTGAAGTACGGCGCTTTGAAAAAGCAGTTTTTGTTATGTTGGAGTACTCTGAAATGGTGTATCTAAAGTGTGTGACGTCTTGAAGGCACTCAGCAAGCAACGTCTGAAGTGTGTGTTCTTTTTGTAGGACAGCACATTGAACGCACGTTTAATATCTTCGTAGAGAAACGCGTATTTCCAAAACATGGCATCGCAGTTCAAGAGCCAGGTAGGCGGGAGCCTTAAGGGTGTCAGACCACAAAAAGTTTATAATTGTATATTTCTACCAAACATTGTTCAACTCATACGCATTGTAAGTGATGACATTTTCCTCGAGTAAAAAATTTATTCTTTATATTTTTTGAATAATTTAATGTCAAGTACAAAATTCCTCTGTTTAGTTGCTGCCGTAATACAAATACTAACTAGGTTGTACAAATGAACAAATTTGCAACATAAACTAATGCTCTGGGCTACTGCTTAATATATGTATATATATAATCACCAAATAACAGTTCAGATATTTAAAAAAAAAAGTATAAATCATACCAAATTTTTTATATTTAAGATTGGTTTTTCATATACATGGCTTGTTATTTGGTGATTACATATGTGTCACGTGGGATAACTTTACTTTGAAAATTTTTTCATCTGTACAATTTAGTATTTGTATTACGGCTGCAACAAAACAGAAGCATTTTGTATTTGACATCAAATTATTAAGAAATATAAAGTGTAAAATTTTTTGTTCGAAGAAAATGTTATCTCATGCATTGCGTACGAGTTAAAAAATGTTTGGTACAAATATAAAATAATAATTTTTGGGGGTCCGACACTTTTAACACTCCCGCACTTCAGCAGAGTCTGACGCGCTAAGTACATACTGGTATAGGGTATTCACGGTAAAGTGAGCACTTTTGAAAGCCAACTCATTTGGAATAATAGTAAAAAAAAATATATTTCATTTTATCGTTAGAGATTAATTTCCAAGTGCGGCGGAACATACACACTGGGTTTTACTACTTACATGGCAACAGTTATTAAAAAAGGTGGTTAAAGGATAAAAATGGCTGAAAGTAAAAAGTAACTAGGGCCTGGAAAGTGCTCACTTTACCGTGAACAGGCTATAGGCGGCAAGGCAAGCCTTGATGCGGACTCCTGGAAGTTCCGAGGAGCTCGTCGACGCTGCAGCGAGGCTGGCGGAGGGTGTCCGAGGGTCGACCCCTCGAGTTATCGACGAGCGGCCCCGTGATCCATCACCGCGGCGCAGACGCCAGGGGGCGCGCCATTTGCACCTGAATGCAGGGTGAGCGGGTAGCCGGCCGGATACGGCGTTGCTGTACGGGTGCGGGGAGGGGGAGGGGGGGAGTTCACCGCCGTGACGGATTACACCCAGACGAGAACATGTCGCCTCTACAACCACGTCTTCTGCCAACTTCACCTCGGCTCCGTTTCTTCTGCAAGTTCGAGTAACAAATACTACACACTGTTCACGGTTAATTGAGCGCTTTTGGAAACCCTGCTTCAGATATACCTTTATCTGCTTTTTGTATCCTTCCGCCATATGTAAAAATAACATTGCCATGGATCTCATGGCTTTAAAATGCGCCAGTCAAGTGAAAACGTAGAACTTTAAACCCTAAATAAGTATAAAGCATGAATACACCAACATTTTATATTTACCATAAATTTAAACATTACACTCGTTAAATAACCTCAAGACTTGTAACTGTTTTCCTTAATTAGTTTCCAGCTTAAACAATAAAGCTGTATGTGAGTGTGCCTGGTAGCGTAATACGCAGTTAACGGGCAGTAATTGTTTTTTCAAATGTAGATTTCAAAAGTGGTCATTTTATCGTGAACAGCCTATACATACTGTTTACGGTTAATTGAGAACTTTTGAAACCCCTGCTAAAGAAATACTGCTCTGCGCATTTAGTATCTTTTCGCCTCATGTAAAATTTACATTGCAATATTGACATAAAACACAAAATTTCACGTCGTGTTCTATCAACACAGCATACGTCACAATTCTTTACACACCCTGGTTAAGGTTTATTCTACTCATGTAGGGAAATCCTATGCTAATAAATTGCCAACAAAAATTTTCGCCCTGTTGCAAACGTACAAGATTTTCTTCGATTTCATGTAAACAGATGGGATAATTGCAATTTTCAAAATAGTAAATACAATTTTTTTAAATATCCCGATTTTTATTGTATCAGTACCTACGTAAATAATAAACTTTTTTTCGCACTAGAGAGGGAAATTAACGAAATATGTCCACACGTCATGTAATATTCGGTCGTGAAACTCGATTTAGCGAAACGTTGTATTACCCGATTACTTTAATAAAATTAAATGTGATAACAGAATCGAAAAATTCCTTTTAATGCGAGCTATATTTTTTTCGTTCACAAGTCTATAAATTTTTTTCCACTATAATAAGCATGTTTACGAAATCTCAATGTCAAACACAATTGTCTGTTTACACTTGTAAGTAGCATTGGAGGGCGTGAATAATAGTTACTTAATCATGTTAATACTTAATGTTTTCGCTGGAGCAAATACACATACCGATTCAAGCAAAAAATTAACTTTAAATACACATACCGATTCAAGCAAAAAATGAACTTTACACATAAGTACATAGAAATTCTCTATTTAGCGCCAGCTTAAAAGCGACCTCTTTGGAACCACAGCTTACCCTACGACGGAAAATTTATCTATGCCAAACTCTCCCATAATAGATCTCGTTATGTTCGTAACCTGAGTAAAACAAACCTTACACTGATTAATGTAATTTGTTTATTAGGATATTTTAGAGCCGAAAGTAATTTATAAAGACCTGCAGGAGTCGCTTTATTTTTGAAGACATAATACACTTCGAAAAGCTGTACATTTTTATTTGTTGTTATTAGTCTACAGTTGGTTTACAACACCCTGCACATCTTTGAACCAATAGGAAACAGTCATGGATAAGCCTGCCTCTCACTTCCAATCTAGCTAAAACATTAATTGAATCCCTACTCTTTTACAATTTAATACATAAATGGGACACTGCCATGAATGTATTAAGGGCGGTGAAGTGTACTATGCTGTCAGATGATAACGCTAATTTTGCGTGTCCCTAGCAATTTCATTCTGACTGGAATAAACATGGTTCAGTCCCGCTGTTTTCAAGTGTTTATACTTCATTTTCGTCGAAATAAATTCACGCAGTGTGGAATAAACACTTGAGTAAATGACAAAAATAGTGAAAAGGTACACGTCCTTATTGCATGACATGCTACCAAAGGATAACGCAAATTGTGTGTGTGTGTGTGTGTGTGTATTGACTAAGATGCATAACGTAAATCAGATGACAGTGTGAATATGTTACAAATATAAAAATATGTAAATGCACTTACTCTAGTGTGCATAAAAAAAAGAAAGCTATTTCAGTTACCACAAATTACTTAATAATGCGTCAAGGCATTGAACTGTGTTTTAATGATTGATGGTCTACATTTCTGTTTAGATGACTGTTTAATTTAAAATATACATTGTTACAAACACGTATGGTGAGAAAGTTATGATCTAAATTGTTTAAAAGGCCATACAGCACCTTACGTTTCTTCGTTTCAATGTTTCTGAGTAAACTTAAAACCCCAGCATTACTGTAAAAATACATAAACCGATCTCCACAAGTTGAAACCAAAACGCTATCACTGGCGAATTTTCAGTTTCTTCGCAGATGAAAGCAAATTAAAGGACCCGTCTGCTAAACACTTAAACTGCGCTGCAGTGTGCCTTTTGGCCTAACCAGTGTTATTTCCCCGAAAAAACGTGTTCCGCAAGTACTGATTTATGAAACGAATGCATACTTCAGACGAGGTAGGGTTGGTGTTTTATATGCATCTCATCTATAGTAGACACTTGAAAAATTCGCATTTATACTTCAAGCATTTGTAAGATTATTCACGGTAGTGTGAGCACTTTTGAAAGCCCTCTAAGCAAATATATTTTAATTTAACCTTAGGCGTTAACTTCCGAGTGCGGTGGAATATACATACTGTGCTTATTACTTACATTGCGATATTATTTATGAATGTCGATAGATGATAAAAAATGGCCGAAAGTTAAAGTAACTAGAGCCTTAAAAGTGCTCACATTACCGTGAACAACCTTTGTACAACGTTTGTCACAGAATCATACTTTGCATGACACGGTCTGAGTAACTCTGCGCCAATGAATAAACATTTCGTTATAGCGTCCACGAATCATTTGCCGTCCTTTCAAAAGGGGAATTACTTCACGCCTAGGAAACATAAACATGAACTGACTCTTGTGATGTTAAATAATTACTCCAATTATAAACACTAATTCGGCGCCTTCCAACATAGCTGGAAGCAACCTTTTAAGACTGTTGTTTATCACATTCTATTAACCAGTAGGGACACCCGGATATCGCGAAAAGATTTCCGCACATGCTAGATTTCAACAGACGTACCAGAAGTTCTCTTTTGCTTACTGGTGGCGTGTCTTTATGAGAAGAGTGAAGAGCGAAGAGATTTGGGCAGCTCATATCATAGAGGTCTTGAGAGCCTGTCAGGATGAGACTAGGTGAGTATGAAGCAGCGCCGGAATGCAAGGGCGGAGTAAACGGGAGATCCCCCGAGAAACCCACCAACCAGCGGCATAGTCCGGCACGATTCCCACATGCGGAAATCCGGGGGCCAACCCCGCCGGGAATCGAACCAGGTTCACCGTGGTGGAAGGCGAGTAGTCTAATCACCATACCACCACGGCCCCTCTTTGTGAGAAGACATTTACTTTCTTGACTGGGCAATCACAAATAACTATCATCAATGCTGCACGTCTGTGATTCGCGCGCAAACACCGGAAAATTGTAGCACGGAAACAGTCCTATGACGAAAATGAATCTGAGCTAAGTGTTATGAAATACAACTGGTCGTGAAATATTTTCACGAAAATCGGTTATTCCTACTTATCAGATGCATTGGAAGCCATCATAGGGCCTAACAATGATCTCCCCTTAAATAAAATTACTTTGTCACTACTTAAACTCGCATACTTACACACGGTGTGACGAAAACACTGTGCGCCAGTTCAGTGGTTTGCGCGTTGTGACGATGAAGCATTGCCACGGCCATGTATTTTTTGCTAAAACATTTATGCTCTTGCTAGACTTCAATATCCTACGTCTACAACCACAACCCTCGTTGGCTATTGGCCGCGCGTCTACGCGAGAAGACATGTTCTTATTTGGTTGGGCCAATCGGAATAAATTACTGCCATACTGACCGTCCACGATTCGAGGGCAAAACACTTGAGGCGCGTAACATTTAAAATCATCCGACCATGAAACTGCATATGTGCTTAAGTGTTTTTGACTGCAATTGGCCTTGAAATCGTTTCACAAAAAACACGTGCCCCTAGGCATTGCAGGGCCACTTTCCTGATTGAATGATTTGAACTGTCACGCACTGCAGGTGTATGCCCGCGAATCACGGGCACTCAGTGTCGGAGTTATCTAATTCTGACTGGCTCAGTTAAGCGAGGAAATGTCCCCCGACAAATACACGTGGCCAATAACTAAAGTAAAACTGCACGTATGCCATAGGACATTCGAGTCTAGCTGTCACCTAAACATTTCGCGAAAAACAAGTGAATAAAGGCATCCTTATCGCTTCAATGCTTCTGCGCCTCAGAAGCGGATAAGACCTCTTGGGCGACCGCCAAAGCCATTTAAATTAGATATTAATATTTCGTTTCGGACTTTGCAACAGAATAAATATTTGTATTCACGGGTACTTATAAACAGGTTCCTCCAAATTTGCTTCATAATTCGGAGACAGAAAAGATTTCAAGCACGCGTGTGTTTCTGCTGCTTTCTTAATGGACTACACTTTGTTTGAGACACCCCGACTTACTACGAACCAATGACATAAATTTAACGGCGGGCTGATCCAATCACATGCAATCAAGTCAGAGGGTAAAGTGGGTCGGCACTTCCTATAACATAAGCCAATAAACAAATGACGTCGACTCGACAGTACATACACGTAACTGTGAAGTCTCGCTTGATGCCAAGAAAATTACGAATCTGTTGCAGACACCTAGCAATAAATGCATCATAATAATGTACATGTGGTTTATATTAGTTCATTTCACAAGCACCGGGCAGAAATTAAGATTAGCAGTTCCAACAGAGGCCAATAGAATTACTTAGGCGCTGGCTGCATCGCTGCTGGTTTCTCGCCACTCACAGTACTGATCATAATTTTGCTTGCTTAGCATAAATCCGTAAATAACTACTGCCGTGCTGCTCATTTGTTATTATTTGGTGGATCTTCCGAATTACATTACATTAAATTATGTAAATATTTACATTGCAAAGAATAAAAAAAAATCTTTAAATTACTATTTAACCTACGTTATACCGCACCCCCTCCACCTACATAAGCTTTTGTTAAAGTTCTCAGAAATGTACCTACCAATTTAATTATCTTGAGTGGGGCGTAGTGATGAAGTGCTCCGTTACAGCGTCACGGTGCTTTATAGTGCAATAACTACTTACTATCACTACTAAGTAATGTGGTGTCGCAACACCATGTNTACAGCGTCACGGTGCTTTATAGTGCAATAACTACTTACTATCACTACTAAGTAATGTGGTGTCGCAACACCATGTTATATTGACAAATTATGTACTGTATGTATATACTGAGATATACTGGAAATTGGGTTATTTGTTTTACACCGAACTACCGTTTTGTGGGTTTAGTTTTTGCCCTGCTCGTCTAGACTTTATGAAAAGAAACGAGCGCAATCAACACAAATATTCTCACAATTTACCTACTGCAGGATACTCTTGTAGTTGGATCATGCAGTTCAGCGACAAACAGATTCACAGAAAACATATTACGAAGTACTACAGAAGATGCCAAAATGCTAAGGAAATTACAACACAGCAGAGACGTTTCAATAACATAACAATAAAATATTTAATTAAGGACATCAACATAAGAATAATTGCAAAATTAAAAATANGAGACGTTTCAATAACATAACAATAAAATATTTAATTAAGGACATCAACATAAGAATAATTGCAAAATTAAAAATACGTGCAAATAAAAAATAGTAATTTCCTGGAATAAATATGCTCGCTCTAGTTTACAACAAAATTACAGATTAATTCTTTGATTGGTAGCCTCAGGCAACACTAGCTTCTCTCTTGATTCAATTGCGCATTATTTTCAAGCCTTGCAACAAAAAATTTAAACTTAAGAAAAATTATTACATAGTTCTATTTTAAATAAGTTTTGCACGTAGCATAGACTCCTGTCAGTGTATCCGTGGTTTATATTTGTAGAAATAAGTTGGTATTTAACTCCAAGATGGTGACCAAAATTGTGCAATTTTAAACTTATATGTACCCCTGGGCTAGAAAAAAAATTGATATCAAGAAATTTAATTGGCTAAAAAATATTAAAACGATGTCTTTAAGATCTGATAGATATGGTTCTAGGCTGGGGCATTCGCCTGATTGCCACTGGACATCTTCTTGAAGGCTTCCTGAAACTAGGCTCACTGGCCTATCGCGCATTGTTAAAGTTCATATTGCACTTTGGAAGGTGCAGTCGTTCGACTTAAATACTTGTAAAATTTAACGCGGGCGTCGACCGCACAGGCCTGCTTCTTAACAGAATCGCTCTCCCTTCTTCGTCTCCCTTAGTACGGCCTGTTCATAGGTGCTAAACTTCGACCACATGTAATCTAACAAAAACCTGACAGGCTAAACCAACACGGATCAGCGTCCTGACTGTCGGAACCAAGATGGCTGAAATATCTGTAAAATGAATTAACTTGAAACATATTCAAAGAAACCCGCCAATCACGAAAGCGCTATAGTTTTAAAATTACTCATCATACCACTCCGTTGCAACGGTAACAATAAAAAACATGCTCAGTGATAAAAGGCTTTCGTAAGCAGAACGAAACCCAGCAGATTAGAAAGACGTATAAATACTTTGTAATTAAAAATAATTCTGTGGCTGTAAAATGTTTGGTCAGTTTTTTTACCACAACAAACAAAAAAAGTACTGCTGCAACAAAATTATATACATGAAAAATATTATTACGTCTTTAACCACCTAAATAAGCATATCATTTTAATACTTTTAAAGGCCAAATTCCACGACTTTACAGAGAATCAGATTGCAAACAATTTGTTGTTAAAAATTACTTAAGCAGAATAAAAGTAGGCCTAATACAGAATAATTATATACCAATAGCCACAAAAATTTATTTCAAAGAAATTTAACTAGCATTAAATATCATCGAATATTTGCAAGTAAAAAAAAATGATTTAATATTGATTATTTTCAAATGCCGGTTTTCTTTAAATTATGGTATCATTAAAGCACAAAAGTTGGTCAAACACTAAACAAAAACCAAATATAAAATTCAGTTCTGTAAACTTTTAAACTAAAATTGCCATAGAAATAGACGAATTTATACAACACTCACCGACAATTCAACAAATCCCTGTTTTTTTATTTTTATTAATATGAGCAGCGTCTCCACTCACTGTCTTGGTACATTCAAATTAAATTTTCTTTTAGTAAAAATAATATCATTATCGATAATTTCAGACATATAATTTAACCTATAAAAATTAACGGTCTATAACTCGTTCCTCAATCTCCCATTTCTTACAATATGATTTGTAAAATATATTTTAAAGCTAAATCCAACCTACCTTTGGTTCCTTTAGACTACTGGGATGCCAAATGTGGATATAGTTTGTTCAACGGTAGTAAAGAGAAGTGAATTTTATCACTAGAGTGGTTATGAATGTGGCTATGTAGTTTTGACTACAAATTTAATTTTCTTTCTTTTTTTCCCTACAAAATTTACTTTCTGTCTCCGTTATGTTTATTTTTGAAAAAAAGTTATACATTTTGGGTTGAATAGTTTTATGAAATGTTCTTATCGTTCCTAGCATTGCGCAGTTACCCAGCACTTAAATCAAAATTCACATTATTATTATTACTCTACAGTATTCCGTGTACATGTACAACCTACACGTATATTAAGAACAACAATGTAATAAATGTCAGTGCCAGTCTTTTATTGGCTGCTGAGGTGTTGAACAGCCATCGAAACATGTAAATTAATCGATAAAGAAATAAATTAAAACATTCGTCTCTCTCTCTCTCTCTCAGGTCCTTCTCTCACCCCATCACGTCACGTCGCCTTGTATATCGGCGAGGAAGCCACCGACGCAGGGTGGCAGTCGGTCGACACGAGATGCAGGCCGTCCGATACAAATGCCTGTTGTGAGAGTTGGTCGATTCGAGTGTCACTGCGGCCCAAACAGCCTCAAGGGGTTGGCCCAGGATGGCTGTGAGAGGGGGGTAGGGAGCGGTGTGGGGGTGTTCGGGGGTGTCATTCAGAGTGTTATATATGACGTTCCCACCGTCATTTTTTTTACCCCCCTTTAGAAACGATGAGTCTTCATCCATAACCCGGCCGGCACTGTATGCCGAAGGTTTGACCGACCCGAAAAGGAATCGCGTCTCCTTCGTTCCACCAGACGATTTTTCAAACATCTCCTATGAATTCCGGTGAATCATCCCCAGGACCTCGCGCCCCTGTCTCAATGGAATGCCGGTTCGCCGGCTTTATATTCCACGAGGAGTCTTACAAATGTTCACATCGAGCGAAGGCGTTTTAATTTCAACTCCTCGACTGTTTACAGTCCATTACTGTCTTTGTAAAACACGAGGGTAAGTTTCTGTGTTGGGCACCACTTTGTAAGTTCCATAAACAATTGAAGTTTGAGTTATGAATTCGGGCAGCTTTCTATAGCACGAAGGAACGCTTCATGCTTGTTTTCGCTGGTCGTGATGGCTGAAGACGTCACGTTCGAGCAGAGAGAAGGCAGACCGACGCACGACATGACACAGACGTCTCTGAGCACCAAGGTGTACGGAGATCACTTCAATCACGTCTCGTGCTCTTTGCTCATAATCGCGTGCGACGTAAAACACAAACATTAACTTTTCTGATTCAATTCGCATTGGCGCCACAGTTCGTTCGTTTAAAAATTACTGCTCGCACAATTTAAAGAAATGTTTTTACTTTTTTTCAACATAATTCTTGAAAGCCCCTCTAACAAAAACATTTTTATAGGACTGCAAAACGTTTTCTTGTAAAATTTTTAATGCCCTATTAAGTAAGTAGACTTGCGAGCCAGATATAAATTTTTAACGTAGCTTGTTATAAGTTTGTATTTTAATTTACATAGTTGAGAAATAGAAATAAATCATTTGGTTGTGATCTACAAATCAACTGTTTTGAATATAAATGTGTAAACGTACATCGTTCCTTAAAAAATAAATAAATACATATTATTTTATAGAAGCACTCTACCAAATAACCCTTACCACACAACCTCTTGTCTTAGAACACTCAATCCTCTTTTCATGGTAGAAAATTTGTATTTATTGACATGGTATAGATTTTAATAATGTCATCTCTCGAGAATAATAGACGTTGGCAACTAAACGAGTTACTGAATTTCATAATTGTATTAAAAGTCTGTAGCAAAATTGTACATTTCCACAGTTACAGTTTCATAACACAAGAAAATATCATTATATTATTGTTTAATGACAACAATTATTGGCATTACTTACCTAGAATTTTTTTTTACAATCTGCTCAGTTGGTTACAAAAATGATTGAGCTAGGGAAAAAACACGTATCTGCATGGTCGCATGAACCTACACTGAGAGAAAGGCATGTTTCAGCCAACAAAATACTTCTTTGTACAGGGACAAAAATATGCTTAGTTTTCCTAACAAACTATTCGGTTGAGTAAACAAAACTTGAAAAGCAAAAAAAAAAAAAAAATAATAATAATAATAATTTTGTTCGTCTAACAAAATGCACGGTTGAATAAACAAAACCTTTGTGTTGTGCCAAATGACAATATCAACAAAATATTTAGTTGAAACAACTGTAGTTATTTGTTTGACCACCAATTTGCCTGCCTTTGTTCGAAAATACTGCTCGGTTGTTTGTAATTTTTACAGTTTGGATAGTAACAGTGTTTGTTAACCGATTCAGTGATGCTATATAAATGGTAATATAAATATACTAATAAAACAAGTTTAATGTGAACCTAAAATGTTAAAGCTATAAATCTTGAAATATTTATTTGCGCGAGTTGTCTAGTGCATGAAATGTAAATATTAAAAAAAAAAACACTCTAATTTAATTAGGAGTCACTTCAGATGAGGTTGCTAGTGCGTGACGCTCGGGCGCAAACGATTAGGTTCGAATCTCAGTCCAGTTGGCAATCCTTATTATATTAGGCCTAACAGAACCTGTTTAACGTACCCAGAGCCAAACACGTCTTTAGTTGTACCAACCAAATATTTAGTTGTACCAGTAGAATCTTTGTCTCGGACAACCAAATAAGAACAGCAAAACAATTTTGTTTCAGCAAAAAAATATTTCATTGCACTTATACAAACGAGTATATATATTTTTTTTTTGGCTGAAACAAATCTTTATCTGAATGTATATTTTCTAATAAAGAAAGCTAATAGGCCAAGAAGTTTTCCACGCTTGAAATAACAATAAAAGAAGACATTATTATTAATGCAAACAATAATTACTTAATACAGCTCGTCATTCGTAAACACAATCCATTTTTTGTAAGTAAAATTATTATCACAGAATTTAGTATTTTAAATCACTTCTTAAATATATTTCTGATCTGCACGAAAAAAAAACATATATATAATTAAAGATACTGCTCTTGTAACATTGCAAACAAGACATTTCACGTTGTTCGTGCAACAATGCTCAGAAATCGTCCAGTTACGGTAAATTTTAGAATTTATCTCAGTATTTACAAAGTAAAGATCTTCTGGATGTTACGTTTAGCACCAGATGTCGGGTGCCGTCTGCCCAGGCCCCCAGACAGCATGCAGAGCTCCAGCCTCATAATTGTCGGATTTAAAAACCGTCCAGTATTTTTGAGCGGTATCTGCTAACGAATGGCATTTAAGAAATTCCCCACGTTCCAAACGCTAGTTTCTGATTTTTTTATTTCCCCACTCTAATGCGTAGTTTTTCAAAAGTGAAAAGGAGATAATACGAGTGCTTCGCTATAATGTCTAGGTATGAAACTATCGTTACGGGCTTTTTTTTTAGGCTATGTTATGACGTGGGCAAGCGTTAATTCTACAGCCTGCCTGAACGCGCCATCCCACAATATAACAAACCCATCGGGCAGCGGAGTTCAGCAATCAGGAAGCGCGATTGCCCAAACTCGGCGTTAGTANGGTATCTGCTAACGAATGGCATTTAAGAAATTCCCCACGTTCCAAATGCTAGTTTCAGTTTTTTTTATTTCCCCACTCTAATGCGTAGTTTTTCAAAAGTGAACAGGAGATAATACGAGTGCTTCGCTATAATGTCTAGGTATGAAACTATCGTTACAGGCTTTTTTTTAGGCTATGTTATGACGTGGGCAAGCCTTAATTCTACAGCCTGCCTGAACGCGCCATCCCACAATATAACAAACCCATCGGGCAGCGGAGTTCAGCAATCAGGACGCGCGATTGCCCAAACTCGGCGTTAGTAGAAACACCCCCCCTCCCCCCTACTTCTACATCATTTGCGAACGAAGAACGAGGGCGCGTTAGTGCGATGGTACGCGAATATAGGTGACTAACCGGACGGCTAGAAGTCCGTCTGTTCTCGCCTCGACGCCAACCTGGGGAGATGTTCCAAAGACCAGAAGGACGTCGACGTGCCGACAGGCGTAGTCCGCCTGCACAATCAGCCTTCGGCCATCATGCATGGTGGGAAAGATCGATCTAAACAAGAACAAGGCGGCTTCAATAATGCATAAATTAACTCGTGTTCAATCAGCTCCTCCGAAGTGTTCTGAGATAACGTATATTACGTTGAACTCATATATGAATAATAACGTGTCGTACCAAGGAAGGACTTAGCCTTTATTTAATTATGGAGTAGCTCCGAACCATCGGTTGCGAATGCCCCAACTAAGTATAAATTTAAGTCCTGGTATAAATTATAACAATAAAAAAAATTTAAATTTATAACTGTATGGAACTTTTGGTACAGGCTATTTAAGATAAAAAGTGCATACAAGACGCCTTTGTCTTTATTATTGATCCATAATATGATAGGGTCACTAGTGAAAGTATTATGAGGCGAGCCAACGAGAGAAATACTGAATCTCATATCAGTGCCCTTGCGCGTAAAGGCAACCAGAGATCCGATGCGGTCATCTATAGGTCGCCATTAGCGTTCCACGCTTCTAGGCTAGCGTTACCAGACGTCCTCTTTTACCCACCAGACGTCCTCTTGTACCAACCAGACGTCCTCTTTTACCCAGACATGTCCTCTTTTTGAGGTCCTTTTAACTACAAAAAAAAAAGAAATGTCCTATTTTTCAATAAAAGTGAAAGAAAGACAGCGAAGTTCTCCTTTTTTGGGTTTTTTTATATGTCGTTAAATATTTAGTAACGATACCAACGAGTTTCCTGCAAAAGTGCAAACTTCGTGGAGGATATTACGTATATATTTTGTCTTTATAAACATTCCTATACTTTCGCTTGCCATTTTTTTACATGTCTATCCAGAATTTCACGATTATTTGCTGGGAAACAGAAACTAGTTAGGACAAATAAAATTGTCAAAGAAATACGATCGAATTGTATCTGAACCTGAGATGTGCGAGAATGATTAACTGTCGATTAATTGTGTCCAATTCTTATGTACAACTGTGTTTTGTGTGAATACTTTTATATTATTTGCTGGCAAAATATTCCGAAGTGCCTACAAACTAAACAGCATCTCATTGGTCACCACTTTACCGAAAATGCGTACAGTACTGTAAATCTGTCGATATTGACCTGTTGCCAGCCAATAGAGTGGCGAGTTTCCTCCATTAACGCGGTCCTACGTGCGTAATAGGGGCCGCAGTGGCGCTGTGGCTAGCGCTCTCAGCTCCCATCAAGGTGAGCCGGGTTCGATTTCCGGCGGGATCGCTTCCGGTTTTTGCATGTGGGAATCGTGCCGGAAGATACCTCTGGCCAGCGGGTTTTCTCGGGAATCTCCCGTTTTCGCTGTTTTTGTATTTCGGTGCTCCTCTATATTCACCTAGCTTCACACTCATCGGCTCTCAAGACCTAGATATTAAGAGCCACCTAAATTTATTCACTCACTCACTCATTCGTCCACTCCTACTTGCGTATCGGTATCTACAATCCATTGTTTTCATTTGCGAATTTCAAAACATTGAGCTCGGAATTACAACATGTGTTTACTGATTGGCAACCGTAATCGTATATCGTGGAATTCTACTCATGCCATAAATTTTTGAGCGATATTCCTACACTAGCACTTAAGTAACATAAATACATTGTAGAAACTAAATAGCCCCAATTCTAAAACTGCTTATTTATGAAAATAGGTTTCAGTTGTTTTCAAATGTAACTGTAACTTATAGGAAATATATACACAATAATATGTAATACAAAAATTTACCAAATTATGCTGTTTGCTAAAACAGAAATACAACTAAAAATGTTGTAAGTGTAAACATTTTAAACACGGTTAATTATGGATTAAAATGTTATATAAAACGTTATTTATTTGTGTTTTGTTTTGAACCAACAACGTATTGCCGTGTGAGTTATTTATTTATTATAATTACAAATATATTTGCACAAAAACAAAAGTTCGAGCTTAGTCCCTCAGCGTTTAAAACAGGTTGTTAACGATTCCATGCGTATATAATAATGAAACTTTATGCGTTCCAACTAATAGTATTTTTATTCGGAACTGTACCGGTTGTAGTATAACGCTCTGTCATATTTTAGGGCCAATACAAATGTATTTGGGTTTGATATTGGCTGCAGCCGTTTATGCAGCTGCCGAATATAGCCACAGTTTTAAACCGCCTAAATACCCAGAGACAAAATGGCGTGGCGGTTCCTTTGCGAGGGGGTACCCGTTCTCTGATTGGCTGTGCGAGGGCCTGGGAACGTGCCTCGTGTCTGACTGGCTGCTCATGTTGCGAAAGGTCCGCTGTTGGCTGGGACGTCGGCTGGCAAGTAGGTTACCAAGCGCTGATTGGCGAACGGCGTTCCAACATGTTACTGGCCAGTGACGCCATTTTGATGGGGTGTGTGGCTGGAGTTCGTGGAATAAGCGGCTTTAATCCACTTCCTATATGGACCACTATATCTTAAATGGTTACGCAAGATGTCATGTCCCCTCCCCCCACCCCCCGGGCTACGTTATTAATACCGAACGCAGAAAAACCTTAAGCAGTGCGTAAAAAAAAAACTTTACAAGTCATTGTGACAATACTCGACTTGACGGAAAGGAAAGTTAAATTGAAAATTTCGGCAACATGAAAAATGTTCGTTGCCTAATCCTCAGGTAGGAAACTAGTTGTTAAATAATAACTGCTAAATAAACTCTTTATTTCACGTGATAGCATGGCACATGACACTCTGTTTGACTTGATATTCTTTTCGCACTTGAGCAGAGGTCGTTCGTTGATTGACCGCTGCCGCAGAAGAAAATNACTCTGTTTGACTTGATATTCTTTTCGCACTTGAGCAGAGGTCGTTCGTTGATTGACCGCTGCCGCAGAAGAAAATGCGGCCCGCTGTTCGAAATGGCGTCTCAAGAGTTAAATGGTCACTTGATGGCACGGGATGCTAAAGGAGATGTCAGATGAACAGTGGTTCAATGGCCTTAGTGAAACTTACTTAAATAACATTAAATTTATAGCCAAATTATGATGTGAAATGATGTAGTATATAATCATATCGCCCTTTCTGATTTTGTTTATCAACAACTCGTTTTCTCTCACGTCATTCACGCCATCCTTCAGCGTAGAAAAATAATTTAATTTTTTTCTTTCCGGGTAAACAACCCAAACAGAAAATATTATGAATAACTCTATATTTGTGACTATTAGCCTACATTAAAACAGAGCACTTACATATATTCTGAACTTTCGTAAATCAATCATTACATAATAAGTGCAACAACATTTTATAATTATTATTACATTCATGGTGTCATGAGATTCAAATAAATTAATATCTGGTTGTGTTAGTGTTCATATTTACAGAACAATGAGCTGTAAGCCAGCTCTCTAAGGAAAGTGATACAAATCGTTCGAAAAACCCGAAAGCAGAGAAGTTTAAGAATTGGTTCCCGCAAGGAATACTTTTTAGAACAAAGCATCACTTTGTACAGTACAGAAATTCAAGGGCAATTCCTGCACTTCGGTGTGCACAGAATCATAATGGATTTAAAGAATTGTGAATTTTATTTCGTTGATACTTACTTGACTCTCAAATATGGCAAATCCAGCCAAACACGAACTTTTGCACACACACACACACACATATATATATATAACTTCTCAATTTACGACCAGCTTAAAAGCGACCTCTTTAAAACACCAGCGCACCTAGCGGTGGAAATTTTTCCTGCGCAAAAAAACTTCCCTATAGGAAATCTCGTTTTTGTTTCAAACCTGAGATGAATTAACTTTACTTAGATTCACTTCTGCTTTTGGAAAATTTTGATGACTCTTGCGCAACTTATGTAATTGCCTGCTAATTACGGATTTTCAGTGGCGGATCTACGTAATTCTGATCGGCCCAGTCAAATACCACACTACCTTCTCGCAGAGAAAAGCGGCCAGTGACGAAAGGAAAACCGTGGGAGTCAACGTAGGATTCTGAGGTCCAGCAAAAAAAAAAAAGTTATCCCCTCTTAACGAGTACTCAGTGATGGTGTTTGCGGGTGATCGCAGGTTTGTCGAATAGTCCCGTGATTTACATTACCAAGCAGAGGAAGTGGTTCGTGAAACACGGAGTCAGGGAGAGGAGCAACGGAACTAAGAGAGGTGAAGAGTAATTACGGTTCGCCCTCACACGCCATGTTGAATTACTGGTTTTCAATTTGTTTCAGTTGTTTAGGGACAATTATTTTGAAACTACAACTGTACTTCTCTGGCAATGCACGTTACTCCGTAGGACGAAAAGAAATTCTGAACTTTTTGTCGAATAATCGTGACATAATTATCGCAACATAATTTTTAAATTAACAATAAATTCTTACCGGATGGCTTGTGAATAATACTGACTTGAAGACTACACGTGCGTGCAATTGTAAAGTGCAGAGGGTTTGTCGAGAGTTTCGGCACAAGACTTAAATAAAAATTTTTATCAACTTCTTACATTGTAAGATATTAACTTCATCGGTTATTGCTGGAGCACTGACGAAAAATAAGATGTAATATATTCTTTATTATCTTCCATTGGCTCTCCGAGGAAAATAAAAGCAGTGAACATCTAACAATGTAAGAAGGTGTTCGAAATTATTTTCTACGTCTTTTCATGCCAAAAGTTTCGAGAAATCGCCTGGAAAACAACTTGTAACAGAATTAGGTAAATATACGGCTTTCGCGAACCCCCCTCCCCTTCTACACCTTCTGAGGTGGCGAGCGATAAGATGTTGCATACCTACCCTGCCGGCCGCCGAGGCGGGGATGAAGCCGTGAGGACGGAGGTGTGAAGGCGGCCCGGGGGGTGGTTGTCAGGCCCTCCCCACCTCCACCTCCCCCGTTCAGTCACCCCGGACCCCAGGGGTGTGTTACAACAAAACCAT